>JASAMV010000383.1:0-42689 GCA_030248065.1 Rhynchonema sp. JSB1_4
ATGTACTGTATCAGTGCCCAAACAGAACTAGCATTATGAAGGATGAGAGGAACAAAACACGAAGCAAAACTTTGGAGCTCATTATGTGCGCGTGTGCACTTGCTTCTGGCGTTTTTTTTGTCGAAAACACGTACATAAAACAGCTCACAATACAAGTTAACGTGGCAGTATGTGGGGATATGAGCCTAAAAAGGCAACATTGCATTTGCGGTGAGAGACGCCGCACTGGCGCTATTATACCTACGTACATGCAGTCAGACATGTGCATGAGCATTGCATGAGACCAGCCAGCGAGCTCAATAACAAAAACAGCTACTGTGCAGCATGAGCTGCGATGTCTAGCTACTGTGTGCATCAGCTTATACAACATGATTACCATGTATGAGCAGCTTTATAGCTATAGGCAAGCAAGAAAGCCATGCTCCCACGTTGTCGTGTGCAAATGCGAACGCGAAATATGACAAAATGGATATTTTTCGCTTATTCGTTCAAAACCAGTCATACACAAACAAGCCAGCGGCATGCTTGATGCTGATTTTTTGCGCAGCGCAGCAGGCTTCCGCTGACGACATGCTATAGCTGTGTGCGGGAGCTTCGCTTTGAAAGATGATAGAAAAAATATCTGAACTTCTAAACCATGCAGTGCCATGTTTGGCTGATGGGCATTGGAGATAAACCCAACTTATGGTCAAAGTTCAAAGAGCACGCGCACCACAGAACCGTTCAAGCAAGCGTCAGGCACTTGGTGCTTGCTCATGCGTGCAGCATGAAGACCGCGCTGCTTCAAGTTGTAGATACATGTATGTACGTTTTCCCGTTACGTGGACACCACAGGGCAAGGGCACGGCTTGACGAAAGATTTTTTGCTTTCTTTGAGCTGTTTATTTTCGGTCCTGTGCGGTTTAAGAGATAAGAAAGTCAGAGATCTAAGTGGATACATGCATGTGGCTTAAGTTCCTGAGGACAAGAAATTATCCTCAACCAAGCAAACAACGATACGTCTTTTTTCAACAATCGGGCAGGGAAACAGAAAAAATTGGTTCATGCAAGCATGTGTGAGAAGAGAACCAATCATATGTAATATGGAGGGGCAACAGGAGCGCAGGAGCTGGGCGGCTCCGGCGAGCGCAAGCCCATAAAATGTGTCGCGCTCACGGAAACAAAGATAGGCTGGGAAGGGTGGAGGGGCATGCGTCACAGAAGCAAAAGCTGCGCACGGCCATTTGAGATAAAGTGCATAGGAAATAGAACCAGACGCACACACGCGCACGCGACCCGGCAACGCAATAGGGGTGACCCGAAGTGGTTCCAAAGAATACCTATCGACAGTCTGGGTTCGACGATGCCTAAATTTCGGTACCTGGACCGGTCCATGAGTTATTGGCACTTTCACAACCTGGATCTTGATACAAAACAGAAAAATAGCAAATGCGGTATAGGCGAGACAGAACACAGAACTGCTCTTGGTTTGGCTCGATGCGGCCAATGCTTTTAACCAGCTGCTCCAAGCTGCAATAATATCAATAGCAACGCACACTGCACCACAGAATGAACAGCGTTTCAAATGAATTTTGCCACATGCACCATGAACTCGCAATATAAAAGAGAGCAAAAAACTGGCACAAAGAAATGATAGACAACCACTTTTTTGGTTGTTCGTTGTTGGCTTCTTTCGCTTGCGTGTAGGTAAGCGTTTTTGTTTTTGTTTGAAATTATTTGTGCCAAAACCCTATTCTTATCACTCTGAGTGTGCAGGGACACCCGCCTTGCACACCAACAGCCCATATACATTATTTTACTTTTACTGCGATTTTTACAGTCGAATGGCGATACTGTTTAGAATAATGCTGATAAAATACCATACTTACAAGTGATAAATCGAATTTTATGATTCGGAACAGAGGAAACCTTCCTGGGAATTGAATTTTCAACATGCGGTGACGTCTGACGTGACCACTGTGATAATTAAATCCAGTCATGCCAGTGAATGATGAATCAGGAAAAAAATGAAAAGGTAAGCCAATGTATGCAAGCACATTGACCACTGACATGACCCGAAAGCTGAATAAACTACGTATTTGTTCAAGCACATAACCTGCAACGTTGATAACTCCTGAAAATATGCAGGTACGGACATAGCCTGGATGGATTGGACCAGAAAAATATGGTAGTGGTATCAGATAAACAACCCGCCAGGCGAGCGAGAAAGCAGAATGAGGTAAACTGGTGCACGTTTGTGAGACAGTTGAGCGAAAGAAAGAGTGAGTAAATAAAAGAGCAGCCAGCTAACGTTATGTGTATATCATATCGGATCGAGTGCAAAAGGGTGTGCGAGGCAACAACCGCGACAATGGCATTGTAGGCACTCAACGCCAAACAACAAAATCGTTCAACAAACCCGTTCGTGCGCAGTGTCAGGCGATGGGTTGGCCACAAGACACAAATGCTGCAACAATATCTCAGTCGAGATATACGAAATAACAAACCAGTGAACGAACACCACACAATACACATTATAACTATATATATATTTGTGCTATGCACAATGCAGCCAAAGTGCCTGTCTGTTTGCAAGGTCTTGCTTGCCAGAGCCGTTTAGTCACTCTGTCAGTATCCAGATATATGTACAATACAGGGCGCTGCTTTGGGTTGGAGGATAGATGTCTGGTTGGTAACAACAGAGTGCGAGTGAGGATACTCGATTGCAACTGACTCTTCGTTGTGGGCAATAAAAATGCCATCCAAAATGCGCATCACTCCACGCGCGCGTGTTAGATGGTCTTCGTCAACTCCCTCTTTGCCTCATCCATAGCAAACACACGGTAACCAAGCACACCAGTACCTACAGATTCACTCCTGCTTCCAATATAAGCACAACAACAAAAATGCAAAAACAATCAAAGTTAGAGAGCGGGAGGCATTGGGTTTTGGAGGCAAGACTGACAAACAGATGCGCACAAGATCGACTCAGGTATAAAAATGGCACAGTTGTTCTGTGCACTGCGTATTTGTGGCGACGGATGGGTATTAGAATGGATAGGAACACTGTGTGGTCAGACCAAAACTGGTTTCACTTTCAGACAACCGTACGCATCAGGTATACGATGTTGTCGTCAACAAACAAAAATGCACAACAATTCATGCACACAGAGAGACCTGATTAGTTCTGATGTGGTATGGGTATTATTGAACCTGGGTTGGACTCAGGGAGCAAATTTGTGACTGGTTACACTGTCGGCACGTGAGGCTAACGAAATGAAGTGCCGGTACTTCCAAACTGATTATAATGGTCTTCGGTTCTTCTTGAGAAACATGAAAAAACACAAACAAAAATCCCACAAGCAATACTGTACATGAAAAAACCCAATGGCACTGCACGTCAAAGGCAGCGAACGTGCGCTAGCCAAACAGCCAAAGAGAAAGAGAAATTTCAATTTTCGACATCGAAAACCGCCCGCTGCGATAGTGTTGGCTGCTGAGTAAATCCGACAAGGTGGTAACACAAGAACAGCCTGGTGTATAACCGTCGTAAAGTGGGGACCGACTGTAATTGTTGATTGTGTGTGCTGTCTGCTAAATGGTACTTAACAAACTCTTGCCCTCTGTCATCATAAGTGCGCGTGTAACGTTGCAGGCAGTCATAAAAGTGCGAAGGACAAACCGTGTTCCGAATAAACTGTGAAGTCGCGCTGAGACAAGAGGGTGCCATGTGTGTATGCATGTTCAGATGGAAAACATTCGAGTGCTATAAAACTTTATACAATTTCAAGTGCTGTACACACGCATGTGCATGCAATTATTCCAATTTGGTTTCATAGTCCCGCGGCGTGGGTTGTTAACCAGGGGAGGGGTATATCAACTGAAGCCGACATCGAGAATTTATGATAGTCGTTGCGCTATGCGTTTGTGGATTAGCCCAGTTGGAAAGCCGGTCGGGTCAATCGCGGGATCAAATCAAAACTTTCCATTATGTTTCACGCCCGCTTCAAACGTTGATCGCGGTAAACAGTCATACCAACAGCGGATCACAACACTGCATAGTTTATATACATATGAAAATCATGCCGCTGTTATTTTATACATTTGCAGACAAAATAAAACAAATAGCGGCGGTACAAAACAAATTACAAAACGGAGTTCTTTTCTTTTGAAAGTATTCAGATAAACATCGCGGTGGAAACAGCGGATAGGCTATGGTGTCGATATCTACAAGAGTGTAGGTGTCGGGTGCCCCAATCCTGATCGCTACTTGTCACCAAACGTGGTTGGCTTGTTGGCAGCACCAAGATTTAGGCAGTCTGTTAATTTGAATGTTTGCTTTATTTTACTTGAAAAAACTTGCAAGGTAAACTAAGTGTACTACCGTATAAGTCGTGTACAGCATGTACCCGAGAGACGGTGAAAGCCGTAAGCCGATGTCATCGTAGTAAGAAAGGTAGAACTGTCCAGTTTATCGAATGAAAAACCGTCAGACAGCATTTGATGCTTGAGCTTCAATTGCAGTTTATCGTTCGAATTTCCACTTGGAGTTGGAACCAAACTTACGGCAAGCGATTAAAACTGAAACAATGAGTGCACCAGGTCCAATCCCATGCTTGTTGTTGGGCTTGAATGTGAAATCCTTTTTGTTAAACTTCAGCTTCGATTAACCGTGTTCCATGGCTGTGTGGTGCGAACAATGAACAACGCACACTGTACCAAGCTTCTCACGTTATCAATTGCTTTTCCTTGAGGTCTTCGAGCCGGATTGAGTTACATATTTTTTGTTTATTTGCTTCCATGCTTTCTATTGCTTCTATTCAACAGGTACGATGCAAAAGACAAGTAATCCAGAGGAACAGAAGAAGAAACAACACAAAATCACTTTTGTTCACACCCCAACATTAATCGCATCACAACGCCCCTTTCAATCCAACATCATGATATCACTGTCATCAGACTCATTCTGTTGGTCCTGACCTGCACCGGGTGCCTGTGCAACATCACCACTGCTTTCCCCTTGATGATCAGGCAACATCGCTCGACGCGCTCGCGGGTCATCCGGAACACCTTCATCCTCATCATTTTCTTCTGCAAACATATGGTAATAAAACAATATAAAGAAAAATTTTAAGCCAAATAATTAACAGCAGATCATCTGAGATTAGTAAATCAAGCGTTTGATATCATCACTGTCAAAACAATGACAATTGGCCATGTCTACTCGTGACATTCGTGAAACATGAGCAAAATTAACTGTGTTGCATGAACGGTGTTGTGTATTCTGCCATTTCAATGCCACATTCAAACAAACCCCAGTCTACTGCAAAACTGAAACAAACCCCTATTATGATTTAACGTATCAATAAAACCATTCAGTCCACCAACCATCATCCACTTCAGATTCATTCTCTTCATCAACAATATTCTCCTCCTCATCTTCACCTTCTGGCTCTTCCTCATCTTCACCTTCCGGCTCCTCCTCACCGCTGGACGATTCTTCGCTCAGATCTTGATCATCTGGCATAGAAGGTTGATCATTTGGGTCTGTGGAGAAAAACAGAACAGTCTCCCCTTTTTACGTGATCGACATGTTCACAAAGGACAGTGGAACGTTGAGTTGAACGGTTGAGAATCAACACGTCCTTCAAGGATATCCACATTTTCTGTGGTGTCATGTCACCAAGCAGGATGCACTGCACTGGATCCTGCTTTTGACTGCACTAATACACAATGCCAAACGGCCGTTTTGTCCGTTTCGTCTGGCACGGGCGGTGCACCAGGACATCGTCGGTGCGAATGCACCCAACAACCCCGTAAGAACCCCGTGGCATTGTGACAGCCAATCTTGTTGGTGCCATAGACCACGATTCACACAACCTTGATTCTGTTGTTTATCCACGTTGGCTGAATGCAATTGCAGTGTGATCGCAGCCAGGAATGCCGGATACGAGTGATCGGTGGACAGGTAGGTGTCAATGAAATCGATCCATTTACCCGCGAACGGCGTGTGAAGCATTTCAATGACGTCATCGTCGTCTTTCGATAGCTGAATGGGTTCAATCGGATTGGATGCCAACACTTACTGTTAGCACCATACACAGAACACATGCTTGCGTCACCATCGGGTATGATTTCATTAAAAAGGGCAACAGTCTTATTTTTTGTTGTCGGTGAATAAATACGTCAACCATCACTTCACATGACCACAACCCCAAATCATAGTCAATTTACAGTGAATCATCAGCATCGCATCATTTGGGTTGGGTGCTCAAAAAAACACAGACCACGGGCCAAGCAGATAGATCGACGCATTGGAAGCTTGGTTTGTCAATGTTTAATTTCAACCGCTTTATGCTCGAGAAGACGCATAGAATTTAAGAACCTCGGCTAAGCAGCGGATGCGAAACGTCACACTACGCGGCGACGCCGTCATACCTTGAACGCGAACCGATTGTCGTCATCATTGGTGCTTGGTGCCAGCGTGCTCTCCACCTCACACGTGTATCGGTCCTTCATCTTCAGCTGATACCCAGTCAACAACGTGCACAATCGGCGATATGTTTGTGTTAACTGCGCTTGGATGCTGATCGTCTTTTGTTTCTCGGCTGTCAGACGCTCGATTTTCAGCTCCAAATCTGCAAAAAAAAGTGACAGTGGGACACGGGACAGGGTATGCATGGCATTTTTGGGTAAGAACAGTTTGTAATTGCAAGCTAATTGCGTTCTCAAATCAGATGCCACATCCAGAGAGAAATTTATTCATCTAAGATCAATAAACTACGTTCTTGAATTTAGTGCAAGTCACTATCGCGCTCAGAACGTTCACAAGAATCACGCCAGGTTGCTGCAGTTCCAGTCATTCTGTGCGAAGACTTCGGATAAGCTGCAACCAGCAAGAACAAACTTCAACAGATCGATCGTGGACCCCACCTTTGACAGTTTGCTGCAATTGTCCCTCGCCCATTCGTATATTTACACGTTCAGTGATATCCTCCGCTTCGGGCTGTTCTCGCGAGGTGGAGGGTTGATCAGCTCTCGCACCAACTGGGCCGCGACGCAACTTTTCCAGTTCATCAACGCGAAATTGAAGTGCTTGGTTTTTCTGAGAAAAAAAGATAATATTTCGGTCATATTTAATGACGACAAGAAGAAGCAAACCCACACCTCAGTCAACGTCTGCAACTGGTCTTGATACTCCTGTTGTGCTTCGGCAGCTGGATTGAATGTCACATGCATGACCTTGCACGTTGATGGGTCGAAATCGCCCTGATACAGAATCCAAACTACCGATATAAAAATATTTATTGTGGCATTATCATCAAGAAAAGAACCTTCATGCTCAAGCGTTCCTTCAAATCCGCGATAATCTCGTCTCTTTCGCGCAGTTTTTCCTCAAGATTGTTCGTTGAGCTGCAAATCGTATTTAACGGTGATGTTTCACTCAAACAAGGGCATGTTCTCCTGACCTTGTTGGATCAGGCGGTAAGAGTGCAGCGCCTTCGGAAGCAAGTGACATTCGCGTGATCCTTGAATACATTTTAAAGTTATGTAAACGTGAAAAATTTGTGAATAAAACTGATTCTGTCCCATACCTTTCATTAGCCTCCTGCAACTGTTTGGTTAACTTCTCTTTCGTCTCAATCAATCGATCCACTACCGTCGAGGTCGCCTTGCCATCACTTTTGTCGGCGATTGCTACTTTTAGATCACTGTTCTCGCGCTGGAATCGTTAAATTAGCAAACATAATTTTATGAATAAAATTTTTTGCGTGGAGAAGCAGTCGTCGACGTACTTCTAATTTCGAGCAATGTTCCGTCAGCCGTTCGACTCTTCGTTCCAGCGAATATTTCTGCTCCTTCAGTAGCGACACGTTTTCGTCGAATGCGCTGAATAATGCAGAAAACTAAAAGTAATAAAATTTAGAACATAAAAGTGCAATTAAACAGCACCGTAATTTCGTGTTTGCCTCTACCAGTTTCGTATTATCCCTCCGCAACTGTTGTAATTCATCCAGCTGCCGCGACTGCGCCTCAACGGTCGCATGTTGTATTTTGTATTTGTCGAAATCATTTTGTACATCCTGCAGTGCTTAGTAAATTTTATCACCGATTCTAAACAGTTATTTGCATTACCTAAGTATCGGTTAAATGCTTCGCGACTATGTGACTCAACTCTGTAACCTAAAATGCATAAGCTAGTTTTACGCTGGTCGAAATTAGTGGTCCTGTAACTTTTAGTTCATTCCCTCAACAAGCAAAAAGCCATGTGTACCACGTTTAGCATCGGCCTTTGTGTGGTGAAGTGAAATAGAAAAACGCTTCGACGAGTCCTATTGAAGCTCTCGCCTTTATCTCGATCTTCAATCGAGGTCCTTTTGATCGGGCGCGAAACCAATTATAATGATCCATCTCTCGCACACAACAAACGAACCTGAATCTTCAGCCGTGCGTCCTGTAACTCCTTCTCCAACAGATGTTTCGCTTCAAGTTCGAGCCTGGCCTTGGCCACTTGTTCATCCAACTGCGTTTGTAGACTCGCAGCGAATGACTGAGAGATTCGCTCGTGTTCACTGACTTCCAGTAATCGCTGATCAGACTGAGACTTGTTCGATTCGGCGTCCGTTTGCAACTGGGTGAGAATTGCAATTGTGGAGTTATTTGGAGGTCAATTGGCTAGAGCGCACCACACATAATAGTACTTGAAACGGGCAAAACTCACTGCTGTTACATTATTTTTGGAAAATTAGCTCCACATTTCAAATTCTGTCTTTTCCAATTGACACCGGCATAATTGGAGTCGTCGTGACTCTCGTTGTGACCAATATACTTGAGTTTGCACATGCACTAGTTTCATCAGTTTTGTGCTGCATGTATCTCGTGCGTCCGATTACGAGTGCCATTTCTAGTGTCTGTAAACTTCCAAAAATCAAAGTGATCCGAAATCAACACCGACTCTATCCAAATCCATTTTCATTGTGTCCAATTCGGCTTGTAGTCTCCCTTTCTCAGCATTTACATTATCGAGTTCCTGTTTGGCACCGGTCAACTGTTCATCAATGGTCTGCAGTTGGTTCGCCAAATCCGACAGTTTCTGTTCGTGGGTTGCTTGACAGGATTGAACCTTGGATTTCGCTTCCTGCGATAGTAACAATACAGTGCTGTTGAATACCTCTTTATACTAACTTTCTATAGAGTGAAACATTCAATAGAGTGAAAATATTTGGACGTTATTATGGGCGATGTGCACTTCGCTGACATCCGGGGTCGGGTTTGGCTTTAACTGAAACTGTAATACATAAACTCTCATCCTGAAGCACAGACAGTTCAAAAGCGACCGCAACCCCATGTACCTTGAGATCTTTCTGTAGCGCATTCATTTCTCGATCGAATTTCGCGTTCTGTTGCACCAATTCTCGTTTCAGCCGACTGTTGGCTTGTTGCTGTTTGGTGCATTCGCCTTGCAATCGAATGATCTCGCAACGTTCTGCAGGAAACAATCAACTTGAGAAAAATCAGTGTTTGCATTGTATGTTGCGATGAACGTCGACTGCATTGTGGCATGCAACCTCATAAAATTGATTCCCCCGGCTCCAGTGGCACCAGACGAAACCAACAAAATACCATACGTTGACCAAAATGCCAACCAGGCTTTGGTCCTTAATTTTGACCAAATTTGGTCCATAAAACACTGACCCCAAGCATTCGAGTAAGTTGAAGTGCGTGCCCCTTATCAAGCGATCTTCGAGAAAATCTTGAATTATCATCAACGCAAGGTCACTTGACTAAGGCAACACTCAGACCGATCGTCCATTGGATAACGCCGCAAATAAATGATCTCCACCAAAACAGGCCCAACCGTCGGAGTTAGTGCGTGCCATTTTCCTGGCCGTTGCGGCAGACAAGCCCGTTTCATCGTGTCCCTGCCCGCCCCCCGCTACATCGGATGTATCGAAACACAACCGTTTGGCTGTGGCCGGGGCCAGTGACATACGACGATTGATCGCTTCGCCACTGCCGTACTCTTGCATCCACGAATCGAACGCCTGAAACGGAATTTGGACGGAGTTCCAGTGCAGCGAATACTGTTGAGCGACAGTTCAGTCCCCAATCTAACCCGCCAAAATTTTTCAGTTTGGTAATGTTTAAAATGCAGGCTTCATGCCATGAACAGGATAGTATAATAAACAGACGCTACGGCCTTGTGCTTTCAAATGTCGACAGCACAAAAATGTCGAATTCGTGTGAAAAACATATCGTTCCGTTTACCTCATCCACCGATTTCTTCTCACTTGTTGGCTGGGTCCCTTTCAACGTCGTGCCAGTTGCCAATGCCATGCTGGAACTTTAATCACTTTAAAATTACTAGCACGGAGTTTATTGACTGAATTTCAAGGAATAAATCTGAATGAAGTCCGACTGATAAAGTTCAACAAAACAACAAACTTCCACGGAAGCTGCCGGCAGATCAACGGCACATTACAAAGAAAACAAAGCAAAATGCCATTAAATTCATAAACTTTATGCCACTGAATAATACCGAAACGAACATCTCGAATCTAGTTATGTCAATGCCACGTAAATATACAATATTCGTCCTGCATGGGTAAATCATTTTTGGCAGTCAAAAATGCTTTAATTCGGAGAAACAGCTCACAATCAACACGATAGCAAGAAAATCATAAAGTTAGGCGTCCAAAGCTGCGAAGTATTTCCAAACAGAAAGAAATGCATCAAACAGTAAACGGCCGCGATAAAGTGGTGTCATAATTTGTGTAAATAACACAAATAACAATGGTTCTATCCATCCCCTTCGATAGCATGCCTAATGGTTACCCGTCTTTGATCGTTATTATTGTTCGTCAATCTGCGCAACATACGCGATGCCAGCTTCACCAACGAATTTCTGTGCACCAAATGTCTGTCCATGTCAGCACGGCCCCTGGTCTCGGTCGGTCGTGGGTGTCCGGGCTCAGAACGGGACCCGTTTGAATTGTGCACTGCATGGGGCAATGTACCGTATGCACTGCTGTTCACTGACTGGCTGTCGGTCGACACGTGCGACGCATGACGGATGTGCGAGAAAACACCAGCGATGCCACTGCCCCCCACACAGCCACTGCCACTGGCTTCGCGACTGTGCTGCTGGTGTGAACCACCTGTGCAAAATGAATGCTTGGCTGATGTTTCAATCAGAAAGGTTTCATATGAACATAACCAACTACAGCCTACCCCGGCCTGACTTTCCATTCTGCATAACATTCTGCGTTGTGACCAACGACCGGGTGGCATAACCAATCTGCCTTATTCTCTCAAACGCCACTCCTATAGCGAATAGCCTTTATGGTGACTAACAACCTTGTGTCCCACCCCGATCATGTCAGTGATGTATGTGGAGGGTTTACTGCAATCAACTATCGAACCCCCAATTAGCAACTACCTCCTGATCTGCGTCGAGGCAGTGTGTGCACACCGGTGAGCTGTGATGACGTGGCATATGACCGAATCTGCAGCTGTAGCGGCAAGGGCAGGGGCAGGCGATCGATACTGTGCACGGTGCTGGGCAGTGCGCTGATTATGCATCGACAACACGACTCTTGTAATGTGGATACTGCAAGAAAAGGTAGTTTGGTTCGTCGGGTCAGCAGTACGTGTACCGTCCTCTTTACAACTTTGTCAGATCGAACCAAGCAGTCCGTTACCAAGAAAGAGCACTCCATGATAGGGAGGGTAACTATAAAACGGCCATAGTGCAATTGAAATTTGAAAAAAGGCTTACCTTTGCTACTACGCCATAACCTCTGCATTCCATTTCGGGTGAGCACAACACGTGACAGTTCAGCCAGACTTTCCACGACATTGAACGCAGCTAATGTTGACACCTAAAAATGCCGAACATTATTTTCATCGCAGTCAGGAAGAAACTAAAAAATCTACAATAACCTCAAAATATTCCATATTATGTCTGGCAGCAAATTGTTCAGCATCAATCCGGGCCACTGCACGTCGGAATTCCAAATGCAATCGGTTACCCACAAGCACCTTGGGCACACCAGGCGCTTGCTGAAATTCAGATTATGAAAATAAGAAAATGACAACTAAATAAAAGAGAAAACTCTCGCGCCTCATCGATTTCCTTCAGCCATCGTCGCACACCATCGAACGACCATCTGTTGGTGATGTCAAACACGACGAGCACACCTTGAGCACCACGTGAATACGAACGGTACACGGTCGCAAAACGTCCCTGACCACTTGTGTCCCTGTGTGTGAACACACTGATTGTTAACTACATCTTTTTTATAATCGACCTCGAATAGTGAAACTTCGGTGTTCAATCTACCACAGTGAACCTTCTTCGCGTTGACTGAAAATGCTGAATTCCGATCCAAGTCACCAGACTGTCTGTGCTATTGGCTTTCTAAGAAGTGGTCTGGACTCATTTGACTTGAAGGAGCATGGATTTCTGCTGAAAAGCAACCTCACCGCAATATTTCAACGAAATTCACAAACACTACAGTTAAAGGGGGCGCGACATTATTTTTTTCCCCTTTTTTTGAATAAGCGATCAATTAAAATCTTTCAAAATCCCGGTTGTGGTCGTGGCGTGTTAGATGATATTTGCTTTTTGTTAACAGAGAAAAAAGAGCCACATTTGGGAAAAACACACGTTAGACCGAAGACGCATATCCACCGTTTCACAAGCTGATGTTACAATCCGACTATTTGTATAAATGCATCTCTCAGTGCCGATCGTTTTAGTTCACGCATAAAACTAATGAAATCCAGTCCTTCGACCACGCTTGTGCCAAATCCGAAACCCCAAAACCAACCATAGCTGCAATTTGACGCGTTTTCCCTCAATCAATATATGCGTGCACCTGGGTCCGGACGCCAATTTGCTGTTCGAAATAATCGAAGGAGTGGGTGACCCGGACGCTTGCGGATCGTCGAAAACATTGAGAATCTCGTTCTTTCCCACATCACTGTCACCAACAAGTAAGAATTTGAGTTGATAGTCGTACCAGTCAGCGTGGCGCACACGGCAACCCGGCGATAGACCAGACATTCTGACTGAGATTTAGGGATTTTTCGTTGAAAGATGGGGGAAATTTCACAAATTTTGCACAAATACGCGAACACTAGTTGTGTGTTCGCGGTGAAACAATGACACCAACACCCAATTCTAACAAACAAGAACTTGTAACAATTCCACCAGCATTATTTTTATCCCGTCGTCTAGTTTTGTAAAATTTCAGGGCCTAACAAAGAACGACATTCAACCCCAACAAAGAAACACAAACAAAACCAATACTTTGTAACAACAACAATGTCGCACACACACATGAGAAGAATAACATAGCCTAATCGGGCTTCGCGTCATTTCGGGCGGTCTATTTCTGCATCAGACGTGGCTTCATCTTTTTCAGATTTCGGTTCAGCTGAAAGAAAGTATTTCGCTATTTATTTATGGCACAGAGTCATAAATAACAAAAAGCTACAAAAAATAAAAACCAGATATTTACAATAAAACAATAATAATAGTAAATAAATAAATAAAAACAAACCTCCATCAACTTGACAATGTGTTTCACGAAATACTCCCCGACACGTCGGCCCACTTTCGTGTCAGCAATGTGAATCATGTCCTACAAATGGAAAAATCAATAGAAACGGATCAATAAATTTAAAAATAAACAAAAACCAAACAAAAGGCTATTCTGCTAACCCTATCAATGTAGAAGTCCAGATCAGCGCTTGTATCTTCATCCACATTTTCATCTCGCTCAAGCGATTCGTGCAATTTGTGCTGCACAAAAAATTGATGTTTCATTGAAAGTATAACAGAAAATCGAAAAGCCCAGCAAACCGATACAATGCGTCGGGGCGCAACGCGACTACAAAAATCAAGTATTTCCAAATGAGCTCCACTCACCTTGAAGCACAGCAACTGATTGTACAAATCCTCAGGGTCAATATCCCTAAACTTTGCCAATTTATCAATCGGCATTGTTGTGTACTGTTTCAAATAGCCGCGCAGAATCGGAACCAAAATCAAATGCTCCATTTCGTCCATGAAAACGCGCACCTGTTGATTCACAGGTTCCTGGCAGTTGAGATTTTTTGTTTTTGAATTAATTGATTGTTTTTATGGTGCCAAACGCGGAATTAAATTGAAACATCACCTATCCCACAGGATATTTATTACGAGCTGAGTTGTTGCAGGAAGCTGACATAAATTCCCCAAACTACAACGCCCTTCATCACATTGCTGCATTTAAAAAAAATTGAAACCTTGTGCCTGGAGTACTCAAGTTGATCGTGTCGTGGTGGTTTTTATATGGCCGTGCAGAAGTACAAAGTCCGATTCTGTGCAGAACCAGGCGGGATTCACAATGCATGCGCGTCAGCGCGCAGTGTTGGAATATAGTCAGGTTGAGGCGCAAACGCGCATGCACTGTCAATTCGGCCTTCCCCGTGCGTAGACAACGCTGAATTTAGCTCAAGCATCACTTTATACTCCACTGCCGCTGTTGACGCGCGTTGGAGTGCAGGTCGAAATAACTCAATTCACAAACTACAACGAACAGCTTCACCACGACCAACTTTGTGCGCATTCGGTCCGCCAGTCACGTTGGCGTGCTCGGCCGGCGCAATGAATTTGGGACAACCAGCCGAGAACGCAGCCTCGAAATCACCCAATTCTCTGCAGAAGAAATTTTCTGTACACTAAAACCAATTTTTGTATAAAAATCATACCAGCATAACTTACCCGCGTTGCATGCGCGCCATTCGGTCAGCGAATCGCTCAACCAACTGTGAATGCACCGATTCATCAATGCGTTGTGGCTGTAGCACCATGCAAATCGACAGCAGATGGTATAACTGCTCGTTGGTCTTGCTGATCTGAAATAGAATGCACGCCAGGTATTCTCTAATTAGTTTTGTTTGAGACTAATGACATTGTTTGTTCAAATAGAAGGGAGGGAAACATTACGCACCACATCGTACTGATACGGTTTCTGCGACTGTTGGTGTGTGTTCTTGGTGCGTTGCACATAGGTGAGACAATTGACAAACAGTCGGATCGCCTCGGAATAGTTGCGCAACACCATGTGCGTGAAACCGAGCAGGTAGTGCAGTGTGACGAAGCAGATGGGCACCGTGTTGAATGTACCCTGAATTTAAATGCACATTTTACTGCTTGACCGGTTCAAAACCAGTGGTGTCGTTGGGAAATCAAAAAGTCAGGATACCGGATACCCAAAATCCAAAATTTTCGGATACCGGATACCCAAAATGAAAAATCTCGGATACCAGGGGGGTTGTTCAAAAAAGGTCAATTTTTTAAGAGGAAAATCGAGCAAAATCGGTGTTGAAAGCGCAAAAAATGGTCATTTTTGGGGTTATGCTTGCGCTAGCAAGCGATTTTGAGCATTTTGGAGGTAAAAATGGGCGATTTTTACGGTTTTCGAAAAAATTTTAGGGTAGGATACCCCTGGACAAAAGGTCAGAACACCGGATACCCCTGGGTGAAAAAATCAAGATACCGGATACTAGGGGGTAATTCCCCTTCCCCCCCCAACGACACCACTGTTCAAAACCAGCAGACAGTATAGAGACGAACTCTATCTTTTGTGTTCTTTTCAGTTTAATTTGCACGTAATTTGGTTATGGGAGCAAATGCAATCACTGCTGCGCACAAAAGTGCAAGCCAGTGAGAGAGGGCAACGGGTAATTAAACCACACTCCACAGGTACGTTGCAATGATGTGACCAAAAAAAATTACACATTGCACTTGGTAAATTTTGACTAAAAATCCGAGGCCGAACCTGTGCGTCCATTTGAATATTCTCGACGACCTTCAACGCTTGATGATAGTCACCGAGCAGAACGTGCAGACGCAACAGACCGATCAAACTGAAGTAGCCCAGATTACGATACAATGGGTGCATGCCGAAATCATCCGCGTAGTCGTTGGGGTCCTCTGCAACAGTTGAGAATATAAGTGAAACAACTATTATTAGATCCTGTCTTCATTTTGACAAAAACTCACTGCCAATATTGATCGCACGCAACTGATGTTGAATGTTAGACTTCTCGACGAGCGAGTACAGAATGTTCAACACCGGGTAGAGCGGCCAGACCTGCCGATTTCATCATACATTTGTAGTTCCAAAACGAAATTTGTGTATATGTTACAACTTTCGACAATACAATCACGAACATCGCCACCATATTCCATGAAACCTTCGACATCAGCTGGTGTGTGTTTGGACGGATTGGCCTTGTACAAGCAGAATGATTGGAACTGAAAACAACTCACTTTCGCGGGTCCGTTTTTTTTATAAATTTCGTGATCAGTTTTAGATTATTTTCAAACCAAATCCATACCTGATAAATGAATTCATCAATAATGTCCCACAACCAGCTGTTTGGCAGAATCAGATCGGTCGGCTTCTTGATATCTTCATCGAGAAACACGAAAAACAGATTGCAGTAATTTTGATACGACTTGATCCGGGTGTCGAGATTAGGGCCGCGCTAAACTAATTCAGGCAATGATATGTGATGGTCATTATTCTGGTTCAAAAATCTAACATTGGAAAAAAATGAAAATAATTTTGTGAGCGAGCCCCACCTGAATCTTAGCGTAAATGTATCGATAGTAGAGCTCGGTATAGAGCATCAGGAACAAATTGTCGTCATCGCCGACCACGCGCGCGACCGCGTCCACGTTCGGCCAATACTTTTCACGGAAATACCGCTCGGTCAGTTCGGGAAAACTGCGAAACACGAAAGAGATGTCGATAAATAAAAAGCACAGAGCTCTATCAGACTTGTTGACGCAATCGCATCTACACAAATATTTGTGATGTGACATGTGTTTCGTCTATGGGCTCTATCGCCACCGCGTCCGGATGCGGTCAACGAGATGGATATGGCGATGTCTCGTTCGATACGCACTCACGTCAGCCTGGGGACGCCAGCCACGTCGCTAAATGGTGGTACACGGAAGTGACGGACAATCACCAACCCACCATCTGTTCTGGACTGTTGACAATATGGACTGATCCCTATATGCGCCCTCTGAGCCCGACATTTGTCGTTTGACGAGGACGAGGATTAATGCATAATTTCCAGTTCTGTTAACATGTCCTGTGATCTGTCCTGATGTTCGTGATCTTTCTCTCTCCTTGGCGCTTTTTGTAGCTTTTATTTGCTGTGGTTTTGTTATAACCAGTGTTGTAATTATTTTCATTTCCGTAATTGTCCCACCCGGTCTTGTAACTGTGCTTCTATCACTAATTTACGTGCATGGTTTTATGCGTCACTGAGAGCAATAAACCAAACCAACATGTGTTTCGTCAGACATTTCGAGGTTTACCGATTATACACTAGTTTCGACTGTCTGGGTTGGGAACGAACAACTCCTGCATGCATTAATTACTCTCATTAATGTCGCACGGGGAAAACTCGAAACAAAGTCGCATGGACGACCAAGGCAAGACCGGACTGATCACCGATCACCAAGTGTGACATCGCCCCGCAAACACATTCCGAAACGAAAACACTCACGCACCCATATTCATAAAGATTGTGAATCTCCATCACACTCTTGTCGTGCAAACATTTCTGGAAATATCGCAGATACGCGCACACTTCTTCCGGAATCGATGCCTGACCACCGCCACCGCCTCGACCGCCGCCGCCACCTGTGACCAAAACAGAAAGTATTGTTTTTGCAAATTTTACCAAAAAAGGAAAAATTATTGCTGACTCACCTTGATGCTGTTGTTGTGGCGGTCCTGAATACGCAGGCCCATCGACGGGCGGCGGTTGCGCTTCACCACGTTCATACGCAAGATCACGCGTGGGATCACCTGAAACCAAATTCAGTGTTTGGGGGGCGCCTTGCGTTTAGGATCAACGACCGACAATGTAATTGACCCCCGCCCACTGTAGTGGTTGGGGGATCCCTAAAAGGTATCTGTCTTGAGTCACCCTTAGGGGGAGGGATGGGGGCAGTGGTGTCGTTGAGAAATCGAAATTTTCCCATACCCAGCCCAATTTTCGGGAAATTTCCCATACATACCCCCAAAAATCAAAAATTTCCCATACCAGGGGGGGGGGGTTTTCCAAAAACTCAAAAATTTCCCATACCCGAGGGTGGGGGTTTTGAAAAAAATGACCCCAAAAATCTTCTAAAAGTGCCAAAATTGGTCTAAAAAGTGCTTAAAACAGAGTTTTCTTGCGGTAGCAAGCGATTTTTGACATTTTTGGACGAAAAATGGCCAATTTTGGTACTTCTCGGGGTCAAAAAGTCATTTCTTAGGGGTGCGTGTTCCAAAAGTGAAAAATTTCCCATACCCCATACCCCCGGCCGATTTCCCGTACCCCATACCAGGGGGGGTAACCCCCCCCAACCCCCCCCCAACGACACCACTGGATGGGGGAATGGTATCGATCTGGAGCCGATTCCAAAGGATATTTCGAGTCAGTAGATTTATGTTCGACTCTCGAGTGACTCGGAACCAGTGCTGTGGCAACTTCGGCGAGCATAGGTGGAAAAATCAGGGGCGGGTAGGGGGGTAGCGTACCTGGAATTTTGGGGGGATCCGGATTGGGTGGGAGGGAGATTGAGATTTTTCGGAGCGGGTGGTGTACCACACAAGTTTTTTTCGGGTGCCTATTTTTATGTGCCATAAAGTACATACAGTGGTGTCGTTGGGGGGGGGGGAAGGGGGGTTACCCCCCCTAGTATCCGGTATCCGGTATCTTGATTTTTTCACCCAGGGGTATCCGGTATCCTGACTTTTTGTCCAGGGGTATCCTACCCTAAAATTTTCCCGAAAACCGTAAAAATCGCCCATTTTTACCTCTAAAATGCGCAAAATCGCTTGCTGGCGCACGCACAACCCCAAAAATGACCATTTTTTGCGCTTCCAACACCAATTTTGCTCAATCTTCCTCTAAAAAATTGACCTTTTTTTGAACAACCCCCCCCCCTGGGTATCCGAGATTTTTTATTTTGGGGAGCAACCCCCCCTGGTATCCAAAATTTTTCATTTTGGGTATCCGGTATCCGAAAATTTTGGATTTTGGGTATCCGGTATCCTGACTTTTTGATTTCCCAACGACACCACTGAGTACATATATAGCGCCCAGCGCGCGATTTTTTGCACTCTTGGGTTTTCGGTCGAAATTTGGGCATTTTTGACCGAAAAATGGGCATCTTGAGGGCAAAAATCGGGGCGGGTAGGGTATCAGAGCGGGGCGGGCAGGGCAGTGGTGTCGTTGAGAAATCGAAATTTTCCCATACCCAGCCCAATTTTCGGGAAATTTCCCATACATAGCCCCAAAAATCTCAAACCCAAAATTTCCCATACCAGGGGGGGTTTCTCCAAAAACTCAAAAATTTCCCATACCCGAGGGTGGGGGTTTTGAAAAAAATGACCCCAAGAATCTTCTAAAAGAGCCAAAATTAGTCTAAAAAGTGTTCTTGCGGCAGCAAGCGATTTTTGATATTTTTGGACGAAAAATGGCCAATTTTGGTACTTCTCGCGGTCAAAAAGTCATTTCTTAGGGGTGCTTGGTCCAAAAGTGAAAAATTTCCCATACCCCACACACCCGGCCGATTTCGCATACCCCATACCAGGGGGGGTAACCTCCCAACCCCCCTAACGACACCACTGGGGCAGGGGGTAAAAAACTTGCATGGCACCCAGTGGTGTAGCTACCCAGGCGGGGCGGCAACCTGCTGTACCACCAAAAATGTGGGGCGGCAACCTACCTACTGTACCGGCCGAGCTAGGGGGGGAACAAAAATTTTTAGGTCGAAATATTGATGAAAATATACTCTAAAACGCTAATTTCGCGCGTAGTGCGCAATTTTTCGCCTATTTGGAGTAAAAGATACCGCTTTTATATCATTTTGAGCCAAAAATCGCAACTTACTGTACCAGCCGCCGCGCGGCGACCTACCTACCTCCTGTACCTAGGGAGGACCCCCACCCCCCTGCTACACCATTGACCAATGGTGTAGCAGGGGGGTCCCCCCAAGGTACAGTAGGTAGGTAGGTTGACGCTCCATCCTGGTACAGTAGGTAGGTCGCCGCCCGGCGGCTGGTACAATAAGTTGCTATTTTTGGCTCAAAATGGTATAAAATCGGTATTTTTTACTCCAAGTAGGCGAAAAATCGCGCGCTACGCGCGAAATTAGCGTTTTAGAGTACATCTTCATCAAAATTTCGACCTAAAAAATTTTCTTCCCCCCCCTAGCTCGGCCGGTACAGTAGGTAGGTTGACGCCCCACATTTTTGGTGGTACAGTAGGTTGCCGCCAAGCCTGGGTAGCTACACCACTGCCATTGATTGATAGTACCCGACCCGCCCGAAAAATCTTTCCCCCTCCCCCCAAACCGGATCCCCCCAAGATTCCAGGCAGTGCTGTGGGGCTACTTTTGCGGGGCGGGTAGGGTAAAATACAAGTTTTTTTGGGTGCCTAATTTTATATGCTATAAAGTGCACATATCGCGCGTAGCGCGCGATTTTTTGCACTTTTAAGGGTTTTTGGTCGTTTGACCGAAAATGGGCATTTTGAGGGCAAAAATCGGGGCGGGTAGGGTACCAGAGCCGGGCGGCTAGGGGCGTAGGGTACCAGGGCGGGGCGGGTAGGGGGTAGTGGTAGTGTACCAGGCCGGGGCGGGTACCATTGGGTGGGGGGACCCCCTCCCCCGGCCACAGCACTGATTCCAGGTACACTAACCCCTACCCGCCCCGGATTTTTCCACCTATGTACCCTACCCGCCCCGCCAAAGTAGCCACAGCACTGTTTCCGAATTCCGACAATACGGTAAGCCGACACCGACACCTGGGCGCGGCGCACGCACATGCCTCAGTTTGCACCAGTGTAGTTCCTGGTCCGGCGCGGCGGTTAGTGTACCTCCCCTTTTTTCCGTGCGGCGGTTACGTAGTGTCCCTCCCTGGGGGGGAAGGGGGGAAGACCCAAATTCATCAGGAGCAATGGTGTGGCTGGGGGGGGTGGGGGGGGTCCCCCCCCGAGGTACAGTAGGTAGGTTGCCCATAAAATTAGCATATTTGTCTGCAAATAGGCGAAAAATCGCGCGCTGCGCGCGAAATTAGTGTTTTAGGCCACATTTTCTTCAGCATTTAGACATAAAAATTTCGGTTTCCAGATGACCCCCCCCCAAGTGGTACGACCCCCCCCCCTAGCTCGGCTGGTACAGTAGGTAGGTTGCCGCCCCGCATTTTGGGTGGTACAGTAGGTTGCCGCCCCGCCTGGGTAGCTACACCACTGATCAGGAGTCACTTTTTGAGGCAGAAAATTTGACCGATTTTTTGCCCCTTTTTGGAAAAAAATTCTCAACAAAACGGGTATTTTGGCGACTTTTGGCGTCATTGACCTAAAATCACCCATTTTAGGCCTAAAAATGCCTATTTTAGGCAAAAATTGAGGCGGTTAGTGTACCTGGCGCGGCGGTTAGTGTACTAGTTAGTGGTAGTGTAGTGTACCTCGGTCGCGGCGGTTAGTGTATAGGCAATCCATCGGCTCATGGCACTTTTTATACACACAGCGCATGCAGCAGCACACGCCATTTTCTAAACAAAGCGTACACTTTGGGTGCGTGTCATACTTTGATGACTCCTTTTTAATTTGTACAATTTTCATTTGCTGCTTGCCATAACACTTTTCTGCACTGCTGAAAATTTGGGGATGTTTCAACGGATGACTGCAGAGAATAGACGCATTCATTGATGGTCGCCGCAATGTAGCGTGCAGCCTGTGTGTGTTGAGTGCCATGAGTTGGCGGACTGCTTATACCTTACTTAGGCCTAGGGGGACCCCCTTCCCCCAGGAACTGCACTGGTTTGCACTGTCGGTCTCGACTCGACCTCGACACTGGCCGTGGAGACAAGAAGCAAGCAAATAGCAAAAACAACCAAGGAAATCAACCTGTATGATAGCGGCCCGTTGAGTCGCCGTAATCATAATTGTACGCGGCGCCTCCTCGGCCGCGTTGCTGCCCGCCCCGTTGCTGTTGGTTGTACATTGCGCCAAGCAAGAATTAGATCTGTAAAAATTGATCGTGCCATGAAAAATAAGGCCAAAACACAAAGCAAAGCAACAGAGCAACAAGAATTCGTCAATCGTCACACAATAAAATTGTGAAAATTTTCTCTTGGTTCAGGAATTTGGTATTTTATTCAGTTCCGGTTCCGGTTCTTTTGCTTGCAGTTGCAATAAAAGGTGAGTTGAGTTACGGTTGAGTTGACCGTACCGCACGCATTTTGGGAAAAGCTTGGACAGTTTCAAAATTGACTGGCGTTTTTCTCAGGCTTAGGTTTTGGCTTAGGCCTAACCCTGAGCAAACCCGTGCCTTCTATCGCGAAATCAAAAAAAATGCGTTTTCTCTCTCTCTCTCTCAGGGCAACTGTCCTTCCAATCCAAGCTCCGACCGAACCTGGTCTACCGACCGACGCTCTTCAGTGAAACATTTACATCAGGTTTTCGTTTTTACCCACAGAAACGCTGAGAGTTTAAAAATAAGGAAGCTGTAATTCAGTGCACTTTTGGCGATCTGAGCGTCTCCTTTCATTCAATGATGCTGGCCAAACCTCGGCACAAACTTTTCTCGAAATGCAAGAGCGCAACAACAACCGCACCAAACTTTCAGGTTCATCATTTCTGCAGGTTGATGTTCAAACTGAAAAACGATTAAAATTTTACAGTTCATTTCAGTACGATCAGGCGCTGTTGAGATTAAATGCTGATGCCGAGGATTACACACTAATGATGCAGTCGTCCAACTGCTGGAAGGTAATGCAAAGGGCATGTGTGAATGCCCTCCCCGCAGGCTTTCAAATTCATTTCTTGATAAAATGAAATAAAATTATTATTTGTTTTTTATCTTTCCAGTGTCCGCTTGTTGAGCGATGTCAAGTGCTGGTTGGTGAGCCGATTCAGCTGTTCGTTGACTCACGACATGCCATTCAATTGGCCGCTGGTCCATTGCCTGCCAGTAGTGATGATGCAACCAAGTACTTTTGTCGAAAGTAATCACTTTAAATCATTTTTCAATATTTAAGTACAATTTTATTTCTCAAAAAACGGCACAGGACGTTTCATTTTGGCGAGCAAGGCGAATACAATCTAAGTGTTCGTCATGACGGCATGGAGTGTGACATCACACAGGAACGTCAGCCGATCGACAGTTTTATTCGTGTGTTTTTCATGAGCTCGAAATCTTTTATGATCCGGGACTTCTATTCTTGACGCTTATTTTAGCAATCTATGTCGCTTTGGGCATCTTGGCTACGATAGCATTGGTTTACGGCGTGGGTAGCTGGTTGTACACACTTTGGTTAGTCTTGTCAGAAAATGATCGGATCTGCCTTGGTGGACAAGTGACATTTTTTGAAAACGCTATATATTTTTATGGTTTGCCTGTACATATGTACGATACCACTGAAATCGGCTAGCATAAGGGTTGGTTCATGGCAGATTTGGTCCGATCAGCAAGCTCGATATTGTATTGGTCGCACAATGACTTTATAAGAATTGGTCAAATTTTTTTTCCTGAATCGTAAAGAGGGAAATTGACGGGGCAATGACGTTGCGTTGCGTGATCGCACACAAAGCATGTAGTAAAGAGAATGTTTCAGACCTGCGGCAACGTGGTTGATCTGCTGGATTATTTTCAGCTGAAAATGCTTTGTGAGAATCACAAATAGCACAGTGGTTAAGAGTGACTGAACGTGAAAATCAGGATTGATTTGATGAATTCTTATATAGTCATTGTGCGACCAATACCATTCATTGGATTCTCCATAAAAAATGTTATGATCTCCAAGTGCATGGGTGGAATTTTCGAAACGGTGTAAAGGTCAGTTGGGCGTAGAGGTCGGCGTAAAGTTCGGTCGAAAGCTCGGTCGGCGTAGCTCGGTGTAAACGTGAAACATTGCCTGTTATTAACGTGGAATGTTTCAAGTTTACACCGAGGTCTATCACACTGAGCTGTCGACTGAGCTTTCCACCGACCTTTACACCCAACTCACCTTTACACCGTTTCGAAAATATCACCCAACGTCGTCTGATAAGTGCATGATGGTGTCCAATTTGGTTCATCTTTCTGATCACCCCTAGGCGTCGTCGTCGTACCGGTGACCTGTACAATGAGGACCTACTGGACGAATTGGCCAGCAGCGCAGTGGTGCACGATGGCGATAGTCCACGAGCCAGATCGGTCTCGCCCGTCAAACAAATTGAGACGTCCAAACAGACAAGGAAACGACTGCGATTTTTGGATGTGTTTAGAGGGTGAGTTGATATGTGGTTCATTTCTTCATTTCACTATAGATTCGCTAAACTGGCAGTAAAAGTAATATGATCTCTTTTCAGTCTGGCAATTGTGATCATGATTTTCGTCAATTACGGCGGCGGTGGGTATTTCTTCTTCAACCACTCGCTTTGGAACGGGCTAACGGTAGCTGATTTGGTGTTTCCATGGTCAGTGAGTTCTTTATAATTTTTTTTCAAATTTCCCAAGATAGCCTTTTATCGACCACAGGTTCATGTTCATAATGGGTACGTCAATGGCACTATCATTCGAAAGTCTGGCCAAGCGTCACACGCCCTGGTATCAAGTCGCATATAAAGTGACTCGACGAACTGCGATCCTGTTTGCTTGTGGGCTGTTCATTGTGAACGGGCCTGGTAAGCATCATTAAAGCTACAGGGTAATCTAGTTGTAGCAATAACCGTCTATACAGTGAAACTCCAGTGGCCAAAATGTTGGTCCTCAATCTGCCGCTGACCGCCTACAGTGTGTGTAATTTCACTTCAGTGACTAGCGAATGAATATCCGTTATGGTAGGGACTTAGAATGACGGACCTAGACATACTTACTTAGCAGAGTAAAGGCCCAACTATACTTCGTTCTCTGACGCAACAAAGAACAAAAGAACATCAAGAACTTGATGGAACAAGAACAAGCTAGAACTGAGTTGCGGCTTGTTCTTTGTTCTCAACTGTTGCCGCTTGTTGCGTTGTTTCACGAGGGAACTATTGTTCTTCCATGTTCCGGGACGAAACAAACGCTATGAAAGAGAAAAATTCAAATTTTCATGAAGCCCCCAGCTGCCCCAGAAATTTAGGGAGCGCTGCTGCACGCTTATCTGAACCGTGTGGTGACCAAAAGTACCGTTAAAAAACAGCAAAAAAAATAATAATGTGTGTGGAGCACCGTTCACTGATAATCAGCACTTGGTTGGGAACAATGACGGCTCCTTTAGGTTAGGGACGGGCACGGGGCATGAGACTTAGAGTGGCTCAAAAAGCAACGATTTATCGACTTTCATTTGATCTTGCGAACTGAAACACTGCTTGATAAACAAAGAACGTATTTGTCCAAAAAGTTCGGCAACAGTTGGTGTGTTATGCCTCCACCATCTGATGGACGCGATCGGGTTTGTCAATTTGCTGTGTCAGGCAACATAATACGTTATCCGCCCGCCACACATCATACAGTGCACAACACACACACACACACAAGCACACACACACAATGCGCATAACGCACAGCATAACGTTATCAGCACCGCATTAGCAGCACTCGGTTGGTTCTTATAAAGGATTAGCGCGCTTCACAACCACGGTCCAGTGTTATGGTGGAAGTGCGTTGACTCGCCAGCTCAAACACATTGGTCCGCCACTGACTGGTTCGAGACCGCCCTGGGGTCAGTACACATTTGTCATTTTCTAAACTTTTTTAATTTTTTTTCTTTTTCCACTTCAATCACTCAAGTACCATCAACAAATGTCACAAACAGCACTGAATTGCGCTTGACGACAGAGAAAATGACCAAAGAACAATCACAAAGTTGAAAAATTTCAACTCTGTTATTTGTTCTCTTGAGAACAGGATTTGGGTGTTTCGTCGTGTTTCGCCACGAACGCGTTTATACTTTTTTGGCTGTTTCACGTTACGTGTTCTCAGGCAAGTATAGAGGCACTACGAAACAGGTTGAAGCAAGAACACGAATTTCTTGTTCTTGTTGCGTCAGAGAACGAAGTATAGTTGGGCCTTTAAAGGCAAACGTCCTCAAGCCTTACCCCGCTTCGCACAGATGCGTGGTCTACCATTCGTATCATGGGTGTGTTGCAGCGGTTTGGCGTCGCTTATTTGATTGTCGGATTGATCAAATGTTTCACAATGACTCCTGTCTCCGTCTTGAAAGAGAAACGCGCCCGACTATTCGTGAGTGTGATTTTGTGATGTTTCACCCAAAATTTAGGACAAGGTGTACAACGTACGTTCTCTATAGTGGCACTCCATCAAGCGCCGAAGAGCTCTGGGTATACCTTGGGTGGAAGCTTTGATCCCAACGTTCTATACCTGTTGATTCCGCAGCACTCGATTTTGTGGATGTTTTTTGCAACAAGCCAAACTGCTGGGTCCCGATCCCGTCACTGTAAAGAAGCCAGACTGTAATCTCGAAAATTAAACAAAAATCAGGAACTATCCGGTTTACTTCGTCAAACGGCAGCGGCAACAATTGACATTTGGTACTACTGGCTTGAATGGGTGGCTGTTGGTGCGCTGTGTGCTGTGTGGGCTGGCGTAACGTTCGGACTGCAAGTGCCAGACTGCGGAAGGTCGGATAAATACTTTTTAGCGTTCAGTATGGTATTGAATACATGAAACATCCATGACTGCTTTCGTAATGTGCAGTAATGCCCGTTTATATAGTGAACGCTTTTCACCGCTTTGGGTCAGCGTAACAACATTCGCAATACAGAATACAGACTGGCAACACAATATCGTTCGAAACCATCCGCTATGTGGACAGCTTCACTATTGTGTGGAGGACCACTATGAAGAAATTTGATTATAACGCACTATCTACAGAGGCTATCTCGGGCCGGGCGGACTCAGCGGTGCATCAAGCCACAGCGATGCGCCCTACCAGAATTGTACGGGCGGTGCGGCGGGTTACGTTGATCGACTGATATTGGGTGATGACCACACCTACGCACATCCCACTTGCCAGGTTGGTGTGTTCTTTTGGCACACATTTAGTTGTGGAGCACATTTTTCGTTGCCTGTTTCGACCTGTTCTCACCAGTGGGTTTCCACAGACTGGCGTTGCACCGCGTGATCGTCCGTGTGATGCACCTTATCTACCCGTACTTTGTTGTGATGTTTCAGGGCACTTACGAATGCAGTCCGTATGACCCAGAAGGCCTCTTCGGTTCGATCATGTCGGTGTTTGCCGTGTTCCTCGGGTTACAAGTAAACAGTTTTCAAAAATTTTCCATTTATATTCGCCATTATGAAGAATTTTCTGACAATCAAGAAGTTTACAGTAGGATCATGAACCGAAATATCCCTTTCAATAGGTTTCACCATGAGCAAGATTCACCATGATCTTAGAAGGTCGTTAGGATTGTAATTTCAGGTCGGCAACATTTTCGTGCTCTACGACCACCCAGTGCAGCGCATCCCGCGTTTGGCCGTCTGGTCCGTGCTTTACGGCATCGGTGCTGCGTTACTGTGTAATTTCTCGCAGAACAATGGTGTGATTCCGATAAACAAGAATTTATGGTGAGCAATACCAGATTTACCTTTGACTCTACCATCTTTATTGGGAAATGATTCTGACTCGCATCCTTTTTGGTCGCTCAAAGAATTGCTTTGGTACACAGGACACTGGGAATGATTGTACACGATAAACCCAAAAGATTGATAAAAAGACCTCAAAGTGTTCCAGGTCTCCATCTTTCGTGCTGGCACTGTCCTGTTTCGCGCACATTATTATCATCGCGCTCTATGTTGTGTGTGACATTCTACAATGGTGGCATGGGGCGCCACTGTATTTTGTCGGTATGTCGCACATTTCAAAGAGCTTTCGGCAAATAATATCGACGTTTGAAAGTCTGACTTTATTGCGAAAGACATATCCGATGTTCAGGCATGAACCCTCTGTTGCTCTATCTGGGTCACGAAGTATTCAACCATATCCCGGTTCAATGGAAAGTCCCAGCCACACACCCCTACCTGCTGGCAATGAACATGTGGGGTGCAACGTTCTGGGTTCTCGTTGGCGCTTACATGCATTGGAATAAATTTTACATTTCAATTTAAAAATGGTTACCTGTAATATAATTTTAAGTTATTATTTGATTATACTCAATTTGTAGTATCTCGACGTGTGAAAAAATTCTGCTTTTACCTCTGAAACACTTTGAATCAAAATCGAGATTATATCGGTTGCATGTCTAAAACCATATCGCACTTAAACCATTGTAACCTGCCTAAAAGTTAGATCTCATTGCATTGGAGGGTAGCATTAATTTGTGAAAACTTGGGCTAGTCGTTTCCTTTGAACTGTGATTTGTTGGCTACCTTTTGTGAAAGAGAGTTTTGTACCTTCATCTCAGTATAATCAATAATTCGTAAGTCACAGAAATTCATTACTGATTGGTTTCTGGTGGCATGACACTACAGGAAACCAGGCACCGGAATGTTTGATCAAGATAATGAAACAAGGGTTGATTCAGACAAACTTATACTCGACTCTAACTAAGCTAACGTTCTTTGAAGTCAGCAGCTTTGAGAATTTGTAGAATTCAATCACCATTTGCGCTGACGCATGGCATGACTAGGAGCATGTATCAACAAACATCAGGTATTCAATATATGTAAGTTACATGACAGATTTTGTAGTTACAAATTGAAAATGCTTTGACTAATTCACAGCCAAAACATTCGAATGGAAAAATGCCTGTGCTCGAGTATTCGACTTTTTCACTGATTAAGCTTCATGAAACATGAAAGTGCCGCTCACTATTTTCAAAATATTTCCTGCCGTACTGCGTGTCCTAAAACAAATATGCAGTGTTAGCAGTCTCCAACCCTAAATTCAAGTCCGTTACAGCTGAGCGGATAAACCTTTTGTTTGTGCTTTCGTCTAGAACAGGAACGTACCCCTAATAATACCACAAAAGAGGCGCGGTTTGATCTGAGCGGCAGGTCTTGAACTGGCAACAATACACACTCAAAAATATACATAATTTTCTTTTCTTTCCTTGATTTCAGAATATTTTAGATTTCTCATTTGGCCAGAATGAGCAAAGCTGCCCGCATTGGACTATGCTCCATCGGTTCATTCCTGTTGGTTGCTGCCATTGTCGTCAGCGTGGTTACGGTATTTCTGCCCGCTTGGCTGACCACGACAGAAAAGGAGAGCGGCGGCCAGCCGAAGGTGTACCACGAGCACGGATTATTCAGTCACTGTAAACAAGGTTGGTTTATTCAAAAGTTTGTACATGGTTGACATTGGAATACAGTGCCCCAGGTTTGGTGTGCATGGTTTAGAGTCTGCTGACACACAATCCAGCAGACCCAGTTGGAACAAGAACAAAATGATCGAGGCAAAACAGCAGAGACCCGTAAAAATGACGAACAAAAATGCCTAAGCCCAAATACAGAACTATACAACTGCACATGTTACATACGATAGCCTGATGTAACATTGGATAGCAAAACAAGAGACTGCTCTGTTCTTTCGATTGTGCTCTTGTGAGTTCCTCAGTGTGGTCTCTCTCAACTTATGGATTGCCTGAAGGTCCACTCCCTTCTTTGCAGTGCTCACTGGCATCTGTCGTGTCAATCCGCACGAAGATAACCCCCCTGAATTGCCTGACGGATGTGGCCCAGCCTGTATGTTAAAAGGAGCACTTGGTCGTGAAGACCTCTCTGGACATATGATTGACGGTTAGTAAACGTGTCCTTGTGACGTATACCTGTGTGTGCGTACGGGTGGTATCCATTTGCCCCCACCATGGGCTCTTGCTTTTTTAATTTAAAATGCGGGAACAAAAAAATGCAAAATTTGATAGTAAAGAATCGAGGAATCCTCCTGAATTAGGTTGGTTATACAGATTTGGGTCGGACTTGAAAGTCCCAGAGTATTTTGGTTCCGGATCCAACAATGTGAAACAGATCAGTTGCAGTGCTGGACGTGGTCACCCTTGTGCTTGTCCTGTTCGCGATTGTGCTCGGTGCGGTTTCGTTGGCTGGAGCGCTGAAACTGTTGTCGCAAAACACGGGTAAAGATGCGAAGGACACCATAGCAAAATGGATATGGGCGATTCCGGCACTCGTCGCGGGTACACGTGCACTTTTTAATCCTCTTTATAAAATTAGTAATTTTTTTCGAAAATGCAACTTTTCGACATTCTCAGTCTAACTGACAAAAGTGCAGTTGAATCATTCTTTTAGCATTGGTGCAAGCCGCAGCGGTGATCGTCTTCTACTATCAATCCTACGCGAACAAATACGGACAGACGTCGCATTCAGATTGGGAGGTCAGCCAAACTGATTTCTTCGTGTCAGTAACATTTTTTACAGTTTGGCATTTCAACAGAAAAACGTGGCTGATATCAAACTTAGGCATCGGTTCGGTCCGATGTTGTCTTGCCTTGGTCACGTGACTATTTGCAACACATTGCCGAATGTGGTCGCGAGAGTTTGTAAGCTGTTCCAGGATAGCAAACAAACAAACATTACAGTTCCGGGTGCAATTCTAGCACGAAAGCGCACGCGCAAAACTTCGCGTGCACGCGAAGTTACTTCGACTTTTGCCTATACTTTGCACTGTTTCGCACGCGCGTGCACGCGATTTCAACTTTCAGCCTAGAATTGCACCCGGTACTGTACGTTTCCCGGGAAGGGAAAGGGAAGCGCAGAATCAACCGTATACCCTATAGGAAATAATTGTATGCACTCGGTTTACATGTCTCCCGTGTGAATCCTGCTGTAGTTCTTTACACAGATCGAAATTCGTGACATCGTTAAATCTCGAAATATCGCTAAAAGTGTCCAAGGCAAGACGGAGGGAGCCGGACCGGACCGATCGTCATGTTTGATATTGACCGTTCTCAAATCGTGCGATTTCTAAATGTGCTCCTTTGCCCTCAGTGGAGCTACGGCATCTCATTCTATCTGGCACTGGTCGCCTTGGCGGCCTATCTGCTCGCCCTTGTCATCGCCATCATCGCACTGATCGTAATCGATTGGGCCAACCCGAATGGCCGCGTGCGTCGCACGTATAAAATGGCAAGGGACAGCTTCCGCAACAGTTTTCGGTAATTCACTGACCCTTTTCTTTCTTGGCTCGCATGTTGTGTCTCTATTTCAGGAGGGCCACGAGACTTTGTACGACTCGCCCCAACTTAAGTCTAGTGAATGCCTCAGGCGTCTGAATTGTGAAGCCTTGGCAAATGAGCAATAGTACGTTTGAAGGCCTGAAAAACAAGCCTCTACTAACAAAAACAGCTGCCGAGCCTAGAACGTTGCCTAATCCAAGCCTAAACTGCCCCCAGCGTTAGAGAGTCAATTGAGGTCGGCTTCAAAACTTGTGATTGGTTTCGATTTTGTTTGAGAACGTGATTTTCTGCGATAAGGATGTTCAATGATTTGCGTGCAGATACTGTTCCCAACAACAAGTTGCTGTCGAAAATGTGTGGCACCTGCAAATACAAATCTCTAAACATCTCAAATGCAAACAATTACGTGCCCAAAACAATCGGATCCGATCATCAAGTTTGGTACCGGCCAGCATTTCACCTAAGCACACGCTTTGGCCGCTATTCTGCAGTGATGAATGAATAAAATCCACTAAGAAAACAATTTTTATTTTTGTTAAAAATTTGTCACAGCCACCGTCGTCACTCGAGCGATCGCCATTCTCGGTCGTATGCCGCCGAGACGGTGCCATTGAAAACGGCAAACAAACAGCAGACACAGCAAGAACGCACACAGTTCACTGAGATGAATCTGAAACAGCAACAATCGGAGCAGCAACCGCAACCACAACAACGATATGGGTATGCTGCAGATTTTTTGAATGCTTGTACTCAGGTCTGTGAAACATCAAAGAATGATTTCGAACACGTGCGGGATTTGTGACTGTATGCGCTGCGCAGTAAAACCAGCTGATGTTTCACCTATAGGCACGCATGCGGTACTGGCACGGCCACGACAACTGAAATCAAGCTAGGTTAGCTATAGGTAGCTAATAAGTCGTACCGTAGGTGCCTGGTAGTCATTGCCATCAAAGTTGAAACGGCCGAACGTGATTGAAATGCGTTGTTGAAGTGAGATTGACCGATTGTTGCAGTGGCCAGCGCACAGTGTACCCGCCGAGCACGCCCCGCTACCGCGACAGCATGCAACACGTTGAGCCACTCGACAGCACAAAGCCGACAGCGCTGCCCGACACTCGACGACAGCCGACAGCAAATACGACAACGTCACGACGGTCCGACATCGTCATCATTGAGGAGCGCGGAGAAATTGGCATATCACACATTTGAGATTATTCTTGATGAACAAATGTGCGTCATCCATCGCCCGTATTCACCATTCGGTTCTTCATTGATTTCACGGTTCTTTCAAAGTTTCCGCACTGTTAAAGAAAGAGATGGAAAAGCGATCAAGAGCCGGTTCGCAGTTGATTCTTTCCCGGGAACCATGAAAGAACCCATAATCGATCAAAATATGATTTTGAATGAATGGTGGGACTCCTTTTTTTGGCACGCGCATGTGTTTTGTTCTGCAGAGATCAGTTCAAGTTTGGTCTGACCACAAAAGTTTGGTGCTGCGTCTGCGTCCCACTAAGTATTGCGCTGTCAAAATCAGCGTTGTGCAGTGATTCTTTCAAATTAACATATGTAGAGTACCTTAGGTTACAAGTGCAGCGGCAATATTTTCATCCACAAATCTTGTCGTTTTCCAATACAAAATTTCTTGAACCATGTGGACCCCGTCGTGTCGCGCTTGCTGAAAGTTTAGTGGTAATTTTATTACTTTTATAATATTTTTTATATGAAAGTTTATGTGCACATGTCCACATTACTTCAATATAGACCTGTGTTTTTTATTTTCCTAATAGCAATTTTGCTCTCGTGTTTATGTTCTATCTCAATTGTATTAGACTCGAGTTCTTGGCGACGTGCACCGTATCCGTATGTTTAATCTCGAAACTGGGTGACTTTATCATTGACTTTATCTTTATCTAATGTTATTCAATGTTTCAAACAAAATGAAGTGTTGCATTATCAGGAACCCAGGCCAGCCCGTTTTCCCAATTGTGATAAACGTTCAACGCATTTCCTTGAGGGCGCCCTTGCTCATAGTGGAAAATGTAAAATGGAAATGAAAAATATTTATGTCCAAGTTTTCCATTTCCATTTTCCATCATGACTGAGGGCGCCCTGAATAATGCTGCGCAGCCGTAAAATTACCGAGCCGACCATTTTTGCACAGTGCCAGTGGTCCCGGAGCTATTTTAAAGTACAAAGTGCCATCCGAATTGAAACGAATAATGACGCACACGCATCGTGATCCAGTTGCTGGTAGGTTAAAATCGAAACCCGCGTGAGCCGCTGCTCTAGCTATTGTATTCAACTGCCATTAATATTGAACTAAATGAGTTGTGGTTGAAAGTGTCGCTTGGTAACAGGCCATCAACAGGTTTCGTATCCGAAAAGCACCAGGGTCATCCAAACTCATTCCATTTTCCCTACTGCATCTGGCTTGGCCGCAGTGTACGTCTGCGTTGGTTTGCACGTTCGCCTATCGTTTCGCCACGCTATCGCCATGACCGTGAAAATATGGCTGCTTGTGTTTGCGGTTCGTTTGTCTCAAGCGCTAAGTGAGTTGAGAAAATTTACAACACATTTAAATTCAATAAAAAATGTTTGCCACAAAATTCGATCGTACACCAAGATTGCGACCAAATCCGTGGTTATCCCACATTGCAACTGGATGGTGGTGTGTGTGTGGTGTTGGCATGGGACATATTCCCGCTCACCGCTGCGCAGTCAGCCCAATTCTGCAGCGACGGAACAATAGGGGTGCGAGGCCAAAGATATGTCCCCCGCAGCACACAGGAAATGGGCATGGTGGCCGAGTGGTTGAAAAGGGTGAGTATTGAGTTCAAATATGGCCAGACATACCATACGCCATACTAATATGGCAACCGCCCTGTTAATATGGCAAGCGCCCTGCTAATATGGCAAGCCTTATACCAAAACAGCAACCGTGCACTTTTTCAGTACGGCCATTTGGCTCCCGTCTTCATCCCGGGATGGTGGTACACGTCACCCCGACTAGGCATCACCCGCCAATTGCCATGCACGAACGCCAGCATGGGCATAACTACAAACACAGGCGAACCGGCACCGACAGGGCCTGGTTGGTGGCATCCCGGTCAACCGGACCTCTGTTCTGAACTGGAAACCATGATCGCACCATCCGGCGCATTGAATGACGTCAACCGGTACGAAGGCGACGTGCTTCTCTGCCAATTCGGTTGGTGCTCAATTGAACTATGAACACGCTTGCTTTATTCCATTAGCTTCCCAGCATACTTTCAGAAAATCCCCCTGACAACCCATGTGAGTCACTTTGATTTTACCAACAGCAGCGTGATGTTTCTATCTGGGCAGCATGCCATAGACTGTTTTGAGCATTGCAGCGTGTGAGTTGTACCAATCAGCCACCGGTCGTCATGTGGAACAAATCGATGATCGCTGCCTGGTGTTCATCCCAACGAACCGGCCTTATCAGGACGCAAAAATGACCTGCGCAGATGGCACACTTGGATTCTTTGGATCTCTGGCTATTCCAAGGGATATGAATCGAATTGGCCAAATTGAGCAAGTCATGACAAATGTATGGGTGTGAAGCAGGGTTGAATAATTTTTCTAAAAAAATTTTTTGAAAAAAGCAAGGCACTTTTTTAATTTTAAAACGTGAAGAATTAGTTCTACTCTTTTTTTCATTTCTTCCCCTCTTTTCATCATTTTCTTGTTTTTAAGGTTAAAATTGGTGTTTTTATGCATATTATTGCTTATGCTTCTAAAAAAAACGCCTGCGGCGCTTGTATTTCAATTTGGAAAGGTGTTGTGAGAGACAGGCACTGGACATCCTTGTGGCTATAATCGTCAAACAACATATAGGCCACCTCATATCCAGTGGGTATACGCACTCGTCCTGATTGCATTGGCCCTGGTCTGGTCATTTGCTGTTTATGTTGTACGAAATAACAACGTTGCAAGGCTTTATCGCCCTTCACCTTTAACTAGAAACTCACAACCATCAAGATTCGTTCTTGTGATACACCCAATGAGTTGCCATCTAGTCAATCCGAATCATGACCGAAGCGATCCGATCGTAAAAACGCGATGCAAACATGTCGGTGCATCCACAACAAAACAAAAATCCAAACAAAGTCAGTGGAAAAGCTTTTTTGTGCGTGCCACAAAATATAGCTAATAACTGCTGCTTTAGGAATTTCATACATGTCGAACCCAATTTTTGGGGGTCTGGAATAAAAAAACCATTTTTAAAAAAAATTAAAATGTTTTAAAAAATTTAAGAAAGTAGTTCGACAATAAAAAAAATTTGATCCAACCCTGGTGTGAAGACGTATAAATTTCGCCGACTTCGAACCGGAATTTCCCAGCGTCTGTAAAATTGCATGAGGCAGCGAAATTATAGTCTTTCATTTTATTCTCGGTCCAAACAGTATGCAGCAAATGTTTCATCGCAACAACAGCCATCAAGTAACACGCATGTTTTGAGCCACGTTGTCGACCTGTTGGTTATCATCCACGACGATGACTGCTGTTTTCAAGGCGCTGAAACATTTTCTGTATACTGCCTCTGGACCGTCATAAAAGGGAAAGACCATAGAAACTTATTCTCTGTGTTCTGTATAGTGAAGGACTTGAATCTGGTTCCTTAACTGCTGAAACGGCTCTCTTTATAGAGAAGAAAATTTGAGGCACTAGATATTCAAGTGCCAAATTGAGCTACATACAGTAGATAGCAAAGGTAAATGAGATGAGCATGGCCAAAATCAGTTGAAGTGAAAAAAATGACACGATTTGAAATTTTATGTGTTGATGTGTCATGCATGATTAATTCACTATATGGAGGGCATACCATGTATTTCGAAAAATAAACGTCGCACTGCCAAATGAAGGCTGGTCACAACGGTGAAGCATACATCGGAGTCGAAAAGCATTCAGTAACTGGATCCACCAGCTGTGGTTCTGCGCCCTGGTGGTTCTCCGATGGTGGGTTGGGACTAAACGGATATTTTTGGATTATTCGCTTTGCCAAAATATCACATGCCGAATGCGGTGTAGCGGACCAGCAACTGAGCACAGCCGGTTTGAGTGAGACCATTCTGAAGAACCTAGAAACAGTTAGGTCAAAGCCCAAACACAAAACTGGGCTGTAACACAAGCAGGCCAACCGACTAAAATAATCAGGGAAAATAACCGTACATCTAAAGCTAATCCGTTGGAACAAAATAAGAGTTATGCTCTTTTGGTCCGCTCTTTTTTCTTGCTCGAACTGGCTTTGCTCAACTGTCCGGCCGGCTCAACTGCTTGTTCACGCGTTAATACCTCAGTGAACGCTTTGGAACACTATCTTCGTTGCCAATCACTGCGCTCGGTCCGCGTCCGCCTCCTAGTCACAATCCGACAAGTGAATATTCTTCAAAGTGACCGAAAATGGCTGATCTCTATCATATGACTGTAAAGAGCGGGCGGACTGCATTGGATTCCTAACCTCTATCAGGAATGTGGGCCGATCCATCTAGCAGCGTCCCGTTTGGCAGTGGCCTTCCATCCTCGAACTGTCGACGGCGTGTAGCCATGCTAAGGAACTCTGATAACGGTGGTTTGAGAAATTCACGCGTGACCGCGCTCAAAATGTTCATTTGTGAATTTGGTGCGCGTTTTTTTAGTATTGCTGTTGTCTTAAATCTGTAGAAAATTACTGTACAGCCTTTCGTATTTTCAGACGTCTCGGCTAATCCGAACGGTGAGTATCATACAGCAACAGTACTTGTATAATACACATAAACGCAGGCATTGTTTATGGCAACCAGGCTGGTCAGTCTGGCTCTCGCTGTCAGGGCTGAGGGTTCTGCGCAAAACTTCCCCAATGGATACTGGTATATGTACATGTTCATGTTCATATATCAGCTCAGCATTTTAAGAAGTTCACTACGAATCTGTTTCATATTTGTCTGAAGACTGCGTCACTCGATGTCGCTTACTATTAGGCTTACCTTGGTCAGTAAATTAATTATTTGGTTAAAAAACACAAGCCGACGCGTAAATATCAACATGAGATACAGTTTTCGTTCTCAATGCAGTCAGTGCATGTGCGCGCTTCCTACTGTAAATGGCTTGTGTGACTGACCAAGCCTACTGCCAAAACAGACTGCCTGGCATCGGCGTATGGTAATTCTGAGTGAGTTGTACGCCAGAGTGGTTACGATTGTGTGCCTGTTGTGCAGAATGCAATGACCTGCCCGACGCGCACGTTCTCAATGCCACCACCAATCTGTGCTACGTGTTGTTCGACCAAGCAGTCGAGTACTTCGTTGCCAAACGTCACTGTGTCGAATCGGACTACAACGGATGGCCGGCTGGACGACTTGCACGACCCACTGATTGGAATGTGTACTTTGTGTTGCACGCTCTGTCGAACATGGGCACCGGGGTGAGATCATTTCAAGCATTACGAAATGTTCCTTCATGAAAGGTCAGATGAAGAAAGAGTGACCCCTCTGTGTTTGCTGCCCATAACACGAAAACTGTCACAGACGGAATCGTATGTGGGCCTCGAGCGTGCGACACAGGCCTGCAACGACGCCTGGAACGCGCGAATGATACACCTTGCCGACAACGAGGAACGCGAAGACCCCGGGTTCACACCCTCCTATGTGCACAGCTGCACGCACTCTGTATTTGTCGTCAGCAGTTCCGATGCTGAAGTGGGCATCTATGGAGTAGCGACTGCCATGCCATTACCGTATGTCTGCGAATACGGTAGGTACTCACTTGTTGATTGAACTAATGGGACCACAGTGACGATGACCGTTGTGCCAAAATGGGCATAGTCCCACATTTCAGAGCCACCAAAACTGACATCTGCTTGGCGAGGTTAGCACATTATAAAAGCGGTCGAACAGGATGTTTAGGTAATGGTGATCTTGAAATGTGGAATTCTAGCAATGGTTTCTGCTGAACATCGAAGCTGCCTTCAAATGAACACGGCGGGTGGCATGAACACACGAATAGTGGGAGGCAGCTGCATCTACGCGCCATCCACCATGAACGCAGACTGTGACACGTGTTGGGCTACATTTGTAGGGTCGATGAATGCTAGACTTGCACGACCCTACACTCGAAGTGCATTGAGAGCGATTGGATTGGACACGACACAGGTTGAATCATTGATTGTATGAATAATTCAATGATCACTTGATTCACCGCACAGGACTACTACATTGGAATGGAGCGATCGGCGCCGGGTACTTCCCAATGGATGAACAGCGCGAATGAGGCGGACCACAACACCGGTCGGTTGACTGAAAACACTTAAATCTGTGAAAGCTCCACAAATACAATAGCGCACCCAAATACACCTTAGATGTGCGTCGACAATTGCCACGTGTCGACGAAGCGAGTGACACGGCCGAATGTGGCTACTTGACATCGAACAACAACGAAGTCTGGACGGTGCGACATGCCGATGCCAAGACCACCAACAAGAACTGTTTGGCAGAAAAACGTCAGCCTCAATGACTGCTCCTTAATAGAATCGTTACGAAATTGAGCCAGTCTTGTTTAAGGTATACCCTACCAACGTTACAAAATCCACACGAACGGCGCCAGTCTGTTGTCTGTGTCGCATCCCGTGACCGAGCTGGAGTCATTCGCAGGTAATTGTGATGGCCAGTTGTCAGTTTTGACGGCCAGATTGGTCAGTCAGTTTATTGCTACCAATGCCATATACTATACAGGCTTATGTACCTATTAGAATTTTAGTAGATATCGATACTTACATATCTGCAAGTTGCATGATTTGATGCTGCTTTCAGACAGCCCAATACTGATCAAAAACACAAACCTGAGTCATAAGTGGGAAGCCGTTCTCGTTCTCATGTTTTAGTTTTGCATGCAGATGCAGCCAATCTCAAGGCATTGTGACTGACCAGTCTGGCTGTCATACGGTCGTTTGCAGCCTCCCTCGACGAACGCAGTTGTGCGGCGCGTTGCATTCAACTCGAATCATGTTTGGCCTTCAACTACTGGCGTGCCACCAATCAATGTCAATTGCTACCGTACACCAGCGAGTCAATCTACAGTGGTCAGGCACAGTGGGTAACCGATCCGGCATGTCAGTATTACGAACGGTATTTTTAGAAATTTGCGAAAAGCAGCAACGTGTACCTTGAAAACTCTAATCAATATTGAATTGTAAAATTGTTTTTGTTCTTGATGCGCTGTAACACTTGTCGATGGTTTGACCACGTATTTCCATTCACAAATTTCTTTGAGGGATGCAATATCATCTCGTGCATTGCTATAAATCATGCTGAACGTTTATCTTCTTCAAATGTCTTGGTTATGCTTCAAACTAAACATTCGAACTATACGATAAGAACATTTAGCACATTTCATATGTTGGAGGAGCGGCAGCTCGTTTTGTTCCCACTTGACGGTAGTTGTTATTGACATTGGATGGGTCATAAACGCGCGGTTGGGGTTCACACGGTGGTGGCAGCACACAAGGTGGACATTCTTTGACTTCACCATTGTCATGACTTGGTGGTGCAGGTGCACAGTCCAGTGCCATGCCAAGTACACCTGCCAACAGGTACACAGCAACGTTGCCGGCAGCAGCATAGAACGCCACGTCAAGTTGCAACTGTGTGAGTTTGAATCGTGTAGTCATAACGCAATGTTTTCCAACATTCTATATTTCCAATGGGTTCACCTTGAGCACGTATCTGTGCTGCCAGACGGTCACCCATCCTTCGCTTGCCTCTTTCGTCGTCGCGTTTGCAAAGAACACAAACGCTGCGCTCGTTTGGGATAGAACTGAAATTGAGTTTGAAGTTGTCGAGTAGTTTATTAGGGTTGATATTCTATATTCCAGGAACTCACCGGTGCCGAACGTGGTCATGAAATGGGCAAATCTACTGATTCCTTTATCGCACCAATTGACCGTCAAAAGGATGGTCGCAAACATTGCAGCCATTGAGAGCAATAGTGTGCAAACGAGCAAAAACGCTGTTGCAATGTGGAAATCTGAAAAGTGGAGTGAGGTTTTGCAAATCGGAACGGGATTCAGCTGTGCCTGCGACTGTGCCAGCTGTGCCTGCGACTGTGGTGACCAGACTAAAGCTTCATTCTCAGAACAGACGGTTCCCCCCAAGACACCCCCCCCCCCCGAATCGTGGGCCGTCCTCCCCTCTCGGAAAAAGAAAATCCCGAATCCCCCCGCGCAGCAAAAAAGCACCCCCCATAGTTAACGTCACTCCACCCGCAAACACAAACAAACAACCACCCAAACAAAACCACCCCCCCCACCCGGCCACCCCCCCCCAATCCCCCCCCCCCCCCGTTTCAGAACTGCGCGTGCTTAGCGTTCGGGTTTAGAACGTAAAATAGAAACTAAAGAATTAGACATTTATGGGGCGTACTTCACCGCCGGCAGCGAGTGAAATATAGTAATAAATAACATACTTTGTAGTCCGTGTAAATCTTCGTTTCTTTGCCCGCTCTCGTCGATGGAGCTCCATCTGGCCTTGCAATTCCTCGGACAATACTCGAATGTCTTCCAAACTGCAAACAGCAACACAATTTTTACTTTGTGCAAATAACATGTGAAAAACAAGCAAATTTGACATCGAATACCCTAAGAACATGTTTTCACGAACCACTCCAACAATGCAGCAACAGTCCGTGCTCGTGATATTCCACTGGTTGTCCGTTTGTGACCGACAAGTCACTGGAAACAACAACGGCTGTTTGCCAACTTGGCAGGAACAATGTGACGCTGGTGGTGATCAGGCCAACAAATGTCACGAAACAACGAACACCACCCAACGCGCCTTTGAAACGTGACTCGGTTTCTGCACCCATTTTTTCATGCAATACTTTCATTTATGTGAATTTAGGACTGACAATGCACTCTTATTCACAGGGCTTCATGAAGGTACAGTGGTTTGATTTAGCAGACATAAACATTGTATCCTATGTTTGATGTGTCTGGTCGCAATTTCGTTTTCCAAACCACAGCAATAAGTCAACACATTGGTCAAAAATGTTCCCGACAAACCCAAGCTACTTAACATGAGGCGCCAACACTTGCACCAAACTTGTTGCAAACAAGAGATTTTCATTTGCCATATTTATTGGTTGCGAGCCAATGCATGAAAAATCTTCGCGAGTTTCTTATGGAATGTTCTCATAGATGGCGGGCGGTGCACACATAGCACGCTACAATGCAATTCATGGATTCATTCTGTGTTTAAGGTGACTTAATAATTTTTATTTCAAAGCATTATCGACCAATGAGCTGAGAAACGCCTGATCATGATGTTGACGCTTCTGGTCACCTAAAGTACAGGTAGTACCCACGACGGTCAAACACTGATTTTAGCGGTGCACAATGGTCGTGCGCAACCATTGACGCATCTTTTGTCCGACCGGTCATGACCAGCCAACATGACGCAGCGACTGTCGCACACATTGCACCCGACGCATTCACCGTCCTGATGCGTGACCGTGACCTGTTGTATGTACATCGATCATGTCACAGCTTGATTTGCTCATGAACAATCATGTATTTAGCTTTCCTGATACACTATAAACTTTTTGTCGAGACTGATTCCCGACTTAGCTCCCGACAAAATCGTCTCCTGACAGCAGCGTTTCGTTCTCTATCACATCACTCCAATCGTATTGTGCTGTGCCCCCGTTGTGATTATGACAACAACCATTGGCTCAAACTGCAGTGGATTATATTCAAATGTCGTCGACTCAAATCGTCGGATCTCGTCATCAACTCAGAACGGATTGTTGAGTCGTCAACTTCGGTCGTCGCGGTGTAGCCACCTGTACATATATGTACAATACCTACACGTTGGCTGCATAGGTATTTTGCCGCTGTCCGTCACGTTCATTTGTGGAATGTCGTCGCGGGAATCAATTACCTACGTGCGTCACATCAGCACACGCGTCCTGGGCGGACTTGATGATTTCAGTTGACGACGACTATTAGCCGCACATTGGACAATAACAGTCTCCCGATATTGACGCAGATTGCTTGGATCGAGATAATAAACATATTGCAAGTGCAGCAACACACGGTTAAGTCAAACGACAGTGATAACATCCGCAACACCACAGAATCGCAAAGGACAGTCTACAGGGCATAGTCGCAGTGCTCAAATGAAAATGTGGACATCGAATGACATGTCACCATTTGGATTTGTTTCTGGGAATCAAACCCACCCATGCCACGAACTTTGGCTTTCGGTGTTTCAAAGACTCATTTTTCGATCCGAAGAAGGAAAAGTATCTCTTTGATTCATTCAAAGCACATTTCTGCCGTCTCCTGACGACAGGGGAATCTCAAAGTTTGTGTTCATGTATGTATACTTTGGATACTTTGCACAGAGCAAAGCGTCTTAATCGCAGAACTCACAGTGTTCAATTTTAGCGTACTCGTGGTGGCAGTATGGGTGTGTATGTAAACAGTGCATATTGTAATGCTTTTAGCCAGTTTCACGTTCAAC
>JASAMV010000384.1:0-57519 GCA_030248065.1 Rhynchonema sp. JSB1_4
TTGGTTGTGTGCATGAATTTTGGATCATATCAGATTGTGGTGATTGAATTGGATGTGATTTGGTCACGTAGCTTAGCCGTCAACGTGGAAGTTATGTGTGTTCGCTGTGGGTATGGCCTTTAAGCTGTTCAATACTTGTGTTTTGTGGTATCTATAAATCTGGTCCGATTATCATGTTTGATGGTGGCATTTGTTTCTATATTATAACAGAAATCGCGTTCATGAATGAATTTCACTGTTTTTGGCCGTCTCAAGTTTACACTCTGAACGCAAAGATGTTTCAAGACCTCTATAAATCAGAGTGTGGTAATTGCTCGGGGATGCCTTGGTTTGTGAAACGATAAACTTACAAAAAAAGTATGCCCCAAGAAAAATAAAATTGAAAGCCGCTCGTTCGTGGTGAAATTAAAAATACGTAAAAAGGTGCATCGCGAGATATTGCTCTGCTGTAATAATAAAACGTCACATTCCCCTTCAGACTCGCTACTGCTACCCGCCCGACCAAGCGCCTGAGTCGCTGGGCCTAAATCTACTCGAACAATGGGTGAAATGGCAAGATAGGCTCCACGGGGCGAGCCAATTCGACGGATTGCCACAAGTGGGCAATCTTGTGAGCGTGAAAATCACCAAAGTTGTGCCGCTAGTCGGTCTGACGTGCGACGTTGAAGGCACACAACTGCAAGGCGTCGTTGTGCATGCGCATATGGACGGGGAGGTGGAGGTTGGGAATTGTTTCGCCGCGATATATCCTGGCGGTGGTGCACTTTGCTCTGGCTTGGTTGCGGGGTGCAAAATGGGTTGTTACTGTGATATTGTTCAGCGTCAAAGTTGCTACCTTGTGAGGCGTGCGAAAATGTGCGCTGGACCGAAGCACAGAAACAACGGCATAGCATCATATGGCCCAAATCCATTTCGCACCCTTGACACAGCCCGACACGACCGTGCCTGCGAAAAACATATTTTTTTCAATTTCTGGCGTTGTTGTTGTCATTGTTCTAGGTAAATAACAGTTTGTCAATTTCAAAAACTGCTGATGTTTCACAGTTGCTTGACTATCCGTGTGGTACAGATTTTGATTGATGCGCTTGTGCTGCTCAGCTTAAAAAACAGCACGATGAAAACGAAGTATTTAAATCTGGGCTGTTGTAGGTTGCTTGCCTTATTTAAATTTTAGTGATTGCGGGTTCTTCCAAGGTTCGTTCGGCTATCAAAACGCGAGACAACCAAGTGTTTGTTGCCAAGTTATTAGAATCTGCGAATACGCAATCAATGTCAGAGATTTATCAAACATCCTGTTGAACTTGTTTCTAGTATTTTATCGTCCAAGTGTTTGTAGAATTTTGATGTGGAAGTTTTTGTCAAACAATGTGTCGAAAAAACCGGAGCGCCGTGAGGATTACATCTTTGATAGTCTATCTCGCGTGAAACATCAGCATTCTGGGTGGCTCACTTATCACAAGTGATTTATTATCAAAAGCATGCGGATTTTAAAAATAGAGAATAATAATAATAATAGTTTTCATCCAGCCTTGTTCTAATATAACGACGTTTGCAGCCCGATTCCACGCACAGCGCATGTGTGTTACACGTTGACTACAACAGTGGACATCTCGAACTATCCTTGTGGCCCGAATTGTGCAGAACGTTGAGTGAGAAACATTTGGAAATTGCACGGCACACAATCAAAACGGATGTAGATGTGAAGGCTATGGTTGGTAAGGGCTCCACTAGATAGGCCCGAAACCCGAAACATAAATTTTTTCTATGGGTGGAATTTTCGACACGGTGTAAAGGTCAGTTGGGCGTAAAGGTCAGTGTAAAGTTCGGTCGAAAGCTCGGTCGGCGTAGCTCGGTGTAAACGTGAAACATTGCCTGTTATTAACGTGGAATGTTTCAAGTTTACACCGAGTCTATCACACTGAGCTGTCGACCGAGCTTTCCACCGACCTTTACACCCAACTGACCTTTACACCGTTTCGAAAATATCACCCAATGTCCAAGTTTCGGGTTTTGAAAACAAAACCCGAAACACAAAGCATGACAATCGAAAATGTTTCGGTCTTGCCACTTGTAGCTGACTTGAACAATTTATGCAGTCAGTCGGAACATCTTCGATCATCATGCTTCGTGTTTCGGTTTTTTTCAAATCCCGAAACCCCAAACATGGACATAGAAAAAATTTATGTTTCGGGTCTATCTGGTGGAGTCCTCACAGGGTTGTTTTGTTGTTTAATTTTGTTTTTCTGGTCTTTGAATATTGTATGCACATCAAATTCAGTTTATATTCAGCATTCAATTTATTGAATGGCAGGACGTTCGGTAGCGTAGTGTACCCTATGTGAAACATCAGCGCATCGCTGACTGTAACTTACACTCACAATTATTCACAAAACATTCATTTCAGGTTTGTTTGTTTTGTTTTGTTGCTCTCAATGACGCATAAAACCATGCAGAAAATTAGTGATGGAAGCACAGTTACAAGACCGGGTGGGACAACTACGGAGATAGAAATAGTTACAACACTGGTTATAACAAAACCACAGCAAATAAAAGCTACAAAAAGCGCCAAAGAGAGAGAAAAGATAGCGGACATCAGGACAGATCACAGGACATGTTAACAGAACTGAAAATTATGGATTAATTCATTTCAGGTCGTTCTATGCAAATGCGACTACATTTTGGCGGCAATCAGACCCGCGCCTGGATTGGGTTATTCAAGACAACATTTCGCTGTGATTCCATCAAGATTGCATCCCAATACTTGGCCCCCTGATGAAGGTCAGTATCATTTTTGTGCTGTTTGCGGTTTCAAGTTTACGGTATTATTATTACAAGTTTCAACTGGTTTTGGAGCTTTTTCTGTCAAAACTTGCATTGTTTGTTTGTTCGAAATTTTGCTCATCTGTCAAACTAGTTCCGTGTTTTCTCCCGGCAGTGAGTATAGGGCTGATAGCAAACCACACATCATTGATCGTGAATTAGCACAAGCATATTGTGCTCCGCTCGCATGGGCTCCATTTCCAGGTCGTTATCCCATCGGCAGTGAACTGACGTTGACCCTACGACGCAGTGTCGCCAGCTCGTGGATTTGTGGCGGTACGCTTTGGATAGCTAATGCACAGCAGGTTAGAGATATTGTGACGTTGTGATTTGATGGTTGTGTGAAAACAGACTGTTTATTGTCACCAAGTTAATTGAGGTTCGAAAAAGGTCAGTTCCGCTCGCGATTCATCAAAGCGGAATAGCATGTCGATTATTTCATTGTGACATATATAGTCTCGTGAGAGGGTCCGAAACTATATATGCAGCTTTACTACTCTAATATTATAATCTTGCTCACATTTATAAGAAATAAATGAAACACTGCTACACACTCCTTATACGTTTCAGGACCACGAACAGTTGACCATGTTCACAGTGAAGACGGAAACGGGTGGCAAGCGTGCACTGGTTTTGGACAGAAGCAAACGGCCGAGACGAACTGGCCCGAAACTAAATGTGGGCGATGTTTGTCAGGTATTTGCGCCGTTTTTTTGTAAATGTTTTTTTTTGGGTTAGCCTTTTTTGGAGTTGGATTACGGAGAATAGTGCTGTTGTCCATCACTCAGTTAGAGTATATCTCACGTGAAACATCAGCGAAAATGTTGCCAGCAAGCCTGGATTTGTGGTGCTGCTGGTTTTGACGTTTTTGTGGATTGATTGCAGTGGTGTCGTTGGGAAATCAAAGGTCAGGATACCGGATACCTAAAATGAAAAACCTCAGATACAGGGGGGTTGCTCCCCAAAAATGAAAAATCTCGGATACCAAGGGGGTTGTCAAAAAAGGTCAATTTTTTAGAGGAAAATCGAGCAAAATCGGTGTTGAAAGCGCAAAAATGGTCATTTTGAGGGCTATGCTTGCGTCAGCAAGCGATTTTGAGCATTTTGGAGGTTAAAATGGGCGATTTTTACGGTTTTCGGAAAAAATTTAGGGTAGGATACCTATACTTGCGGGCCGGAAAAAAAACCGTTTTTTTTTCCGGAAAAAAAACCGAAAAAAAACCGTTTTTTTTCCGAGGCCCGGAAAAATACGTTTTTATTTTTCCGGAAATTTTTCCAAGTGGCAACTTTTGGAAAAAAAACGGTTTTTTTTCCAAAAATTTCCGAAATGTTTTCAAAGGTTGCGAAAGAATGTTGTCAAAACCAACGTAAATCGGTGCTAAACAGTTCAAAATGAGCAATTTTTAATCTCCAAGTGCATTTTTAGCCTGTTTCAGGCCACTTCCCGACAAAATTTTCTCCGAAATAGACGTTTTTGGACCATGGGTATCCTTAAGTACTGGAAAAATATTTGAAAAAAAAACGGTTTTTTTTCCGGAAAAAAAACGGTTTTTTTTCCAAAAATATATTTTGCGGAAAAATACGCAAGTATAAGGATACCCCTGGACAAAAAGTCAGGATACCGGATACCCCTGGGTAAAAAAAATCAAGATACCAGATACCGGATGCTTGGGGGGTAACCCCCCTTCCCCCAACGGCACCACTGATTGACTGTAATTTCAACACTTTGACCATTTTGACTTTGCTCTTTCAAACTGATTTCATCATCATAATTGCCAATAGAACGCAATTGCGCATTCCGAAATGTTATTTTGATCATCATTTTCGTCATACTAATTTGCTGTCCGTAACTTTCAACCATCTGTCGAAAAAAATAAAAGCTTTTGGTTTTGCAACGCTTTCTATTTCAGGCAACAGTTACTGGCAAGAAACATGCGGATTTGCCAGACGCTATGGTGGTGCTCAGGCTGAGCAATGGCGGCACCGGTTCGTTCATATTTTAGTTGTATTTTCTGTCTTCTTAGCTATCTTGGAAAACATTCACAGTCTTTTTTGTAGTGGGTACAAAATGCGTTTCGACTTTTAACATGATGTCAGAATGACTTCAGCACAGACTACAGAAACAGAAACCATATCACAGACCAGCGGGACGCAGTTAGTTCATTACGTGGTTTTTATTCTAAATGACACCTGCGTATGTGAAACGGACACCTAAGTCTCCGATTTTTATGTGACAAAAAAAACGTTCTGGCACGCTCCTAAGCTGAGGCCAAAAATACCAAACAGGCATAAATTTTATGTGTCAATGGCGTCTCTAAACTAAAAATTCTGGGCACCGTGCCAGGTTTAGGCATTTTAAGGCTTCGTGGCGCCTAAATTTTGCCAATAAAAAGCACTGCTCTGTTATTCGGATTGATCGGTGCAACATTTTTTTAAAAAAATTGTTTTTCGCCACAGGCTACCTGCACGTCACGGAATTTCCGTCCAATTTTCTGTCCAAATTTGCCACGAAAACCAAGCAATCGCCGGCGCAAAAGTTTATCGACAAACACGCTGGTACGGACCTGCAGGTCAAGGTGATTGGTTGTGCACGGGAGAAGGTGGCGTCGGATTTGAAGTTAGTTTGTGATTTATGTATCGTGCGTGAAACATCAGTGAGCTTTGCCCGTTTTCGCCTGTTTTCACCGACGGGCGAGGTGGCAGTCAATCACTTGTCAGTTTCGCAAATTCGAGAATACATGTAATCTGACACACACTAGTTGGTGATAATTTCTGACGCAAAGGTCCGCAATTTTACTGTTAACTGTTGTTAAAATTATTGTTGCATATGTTACGATGACAACCAGTCTGACAAGCACTAATTCTTTATTGTCAGACTTCTTTTGTGAAAACTGTGAAACATTTAGCAGTTTTGGAAATCTTCATATTCATTGGTTTTTATTTTCATGCAAAGTGTGGGATCTTCGAAGCGGTGTGAACAAGAGTTGGGCGTAAATATCGGTGTAAACACGAAAAATTGCATGCTGTTAACGTGTAATGTTTCAAGTTTACATCGAACTTTCGAGCGAGTTGACTTACAATCGACCTTTACACCCGAGATCCGACGCCCTTTTACGCTTACACGTAAAACTGTCGAAAATTCCAGCCCTACAAAATACGTGGAGTAGTTTACAAAATTCGAGTATGTCGGTCTGACGTTTCGCCATTCTGTTTTCATCATGATTTTGCGATAGCGCCCCATCGGTCAAACTCGAGCAATATTTCCGATCAAATGAATGACTTGCCCAATTGCAGTCCGAAGCGCAAAGTGTGCTCGGGTCAGCACGTGTACCATTGCACGATGAGCGATGTCAAAATGGGTGCATCGCACAAGAAAGCCGCACGTTTGGCGTACCGGGACCAGTTTGTGAGGGGCACACGGGTGCAGGTGGTGGTCGTGGCTGTCAAGGATACGATGTTGAGGGTTGGTCGGTTGAGGGTGGCTTGGATGTTGCATCTACAGTGTGGTCCAAAAATAGCTGAACTAGGTTAAGGATGAGCCGCCGAAAAGTGCATGTAAACGGATCTCAACTGGACTAATGGTTGGGTACCGGGTTTTCGGACAAGTTGATTGCTGATGATATCGGGCTTTATTTTTTAGTTCGGATTTTGTTGGGTCCAAGAAACACCATCCGTTGTATCTGGGTTCGAAAATTTCGGGGCTCTATTACTTGGAGGACCCAAAAAGCCCTGGACCCAAAAATATAGCCGATATTCGGATCCCCGTGTTGTGTCTTAACCCCCTAGTATTGGTCGCACAATGACCATATAAGAATTCCTCAAATCAATCCTGATTTTCAAGTTCAGTCACTCTTAACCATTGTGCTATTTGTGATTCTCACAAAACATTTTCAGCTAAGAACAATCTAGCAGATCAACCACGTTGCCGCAGGTCTGAAACATTCTCTTTACTACATGCTTTGTGTGCGATCACGCAACGCAACGTCATTGCCCCGTCACTTTCCCTCATTACGATTCAGGAAAAAAATTTGACTAATTCTTATAAAGTCATTGTGCGACCAATACCAACTGCCAACTTCTAGCCCAGCCCAATTGGAGTCCATTTCCTGACATGTTTACAGTGCATCAGTGGTGTCGTTGAGAAATCGAAATTTTCCCATACCCAGCCCAATTTTCGGGAAATTTCCCATACATACCCCAAAAATCAAAAATTTCCCATACCAGGGGGGTTTCTCCGAAAACTCAAAAATTTCCCATACCCGAGGGCGGGGGTTTTGAAAAATGACCCCAAAAATCTTCTAAAAGTGCCAAAAATTGGTCTGAAAGGCGCTTACAACAGAGTTTTCTTGCGGCAGCAAGCGATTGTTGACATTTTTGGACGAAAGATGGTCAATTTTGGTGCTTCTCGGGGTCAAAAAGTCATTTCTTAGGGGTGCTTGTTCCAAAAGTGAAAAATTTCCCATACCCCATACCCCCCGGCCGATTTCCTATACCCCATACCAGGGGGTGCAGCCACCTTTCGGCCATGTGGTGCACTCGCACTGACGATGCCCTGGTGCGTGACCCGGCAGAAAAGGGCAACCAAAAACATTTGGTACAATTCACATTGGATTGTGCATTGGACGGAGTTGAGCTCGCTGATCCAGTCGTATTTGTCTTGTTTTTTTATTATGAATACTGGTCGGGACACGTGCCTACGGCCCGGCTGCAGCGCCCCCCCCCCCCGCCCCCCCCGAAGACCCGTTAGCATACCCGAAGCTACCCATGAAAATTGACCCGTCCGCCCTTCCGAGGGAGGGGGCCACATACATACACACATACGTCATCGTGTTTTAGTAGTATAGATTACGAGATTTTGATCTCGACCACCGCAGAAATTGTTAGTTGCTGTCTGGGTACAAGCTTCCGTCTGGTCGAAATTAATGCAGTCGGTAAAGATCATAAACTTCCTGGTGCAGAAAGCAGGACAGGTCGCATTACGATCACCGGCTTTGATACTATAGCTGTATGATAGTTATTGTTGCACCACGTTTTATGTTTGTCTGGTGGACAATCACTGATGCTGGGGGCACGATGACACAGCAGGCATTCCGCTTTTTGGTGCGTGGATACCACGATCGCTGCAATATTGCATTGATGAAAGACGGCAGCTTTTTTTAAAACTGGACACCATTGATCTGTTTTTCTTTTTTCTTTCTTTCTTTCTGTCTTTTCCTTCCTTTTCCTCTTTCCTTTTCCGAAAAAAATTTTTCTTTTCAAATTTCACGCTTCTACCAGAATAGGGAGGGCGCAATGCATCTCATGACTGATGAGGACCCGGATGCATTGTGACATACATTATATAGTCTCGTGAGAGGGTCCGAAACTATATATGCAGCTTTATACTACTCTAATATTATAATCTTGCTCACATTTATGAGAACTAAATGAAACACTGTTACACACTCCTTTTAGACTACTCTATTATTATAAAAAATTGCTAAATAAAACACTGCTATACACTCCCTTCACAGATTTTTCTGACTATTTCATTGAAGGCCATGCATCATTTGATTGGCCTGCACTCCCAGTAGTCATTGTGGCGTGTAACATCAGTTTTTGGAACACAACAGTCGTTCTGTGAATCAGTCTTTGTTGTTGTTTTTATTTTTGATTTTCTGGCGTTGCTGCCCGGTCGGTCTTTATATCATCAACGATTCTCATTGTACAGCCTTATAGAGATCGTGAAACATTTTTCGGCCAAGAGACCAACATGGGCAGGCTTTGTTTTTGTAGGTATCCGTCAACGGTATCTGGTCGGGCACCATATCGCAGCTGCGTGCATCCAGCCAACCAAGCGTAGTTCGGTCACTACGTCGACATTTCCACGCGGGACAGTACATCGATGAGGCCGTGGTTGTGGGAAAGGACAGACGCCATAAATCACTTACACTCAGTTTGGTGCCCGACGCGTATGTTAGGGTGAGTGTTGGCCGGATGTCTGCTGATGTTTCACTGGGGCTGGGGTTTGTAATTGTGGCGTGTATGAATATCGATGTGATAAGTGAATATCTTATGACATTGATGGGCATGATAACAAGAAGCGGCAAAAATTTGAGGTATGCAATGAGACGTGACGTGATATAATGTTCTTCAACTCTGCCCGCTTCTTGAGTGGCGAATGAATTTTTCTCGTCTCCACTCCTTTCGAACTCAAAACATGCGAACAGACAAGAAGTTCATTTATATAGTACAAGTTAAACAATGACTACTAATATCAGAAAACAGATAAAGTCGGCAACAAACTCACATATTTAGGCGACCGCCAACACCCCTTGCCTGTGTCGTATCGTGCATCGCGCGTGCAACACTGGGGATTTGGATGGATTCATTCAGGTTCACACCGAATACCATTTTACAAATTTCAATTCTTTTCTTTCGAATTCTTTTCTATAGTGTTATTTTGAATGAAATCAATCCGAAAAAAATTGAACACTTTCAGGTTGAACTACCCAACGGCCAGAAGGGTGTGTTGGGCTGCACGGATTTGTGCGATGATTATGACAAACTGGATGAAACATTAGTAAACATGGACAGTGTTGTGCAGCGTGTGGTGCCTGTGCAGAGGATATTGCCGGGAAGTTAGTCCGTTTGAAATTTGGTATGTATTGGAGGTACACTTCGCATAACTGGTTAGAATATTCCCACACAGTGCTTGTATAGTCCCGTTAAAACATCTGTTGGTGCATGTGCACCAGCACTGTTTACTATTATCTTTGTGGGGTTTGGTCTTTGACCGATTCTTTTGCTGTTTGCTCACAAGAAGCACAAATGTTCTGCCGTGTTCGTAAAACGAGGTACACAATTGAGATCAACAACATGTAGTGCATGGCCTCACAGAACAAGCAACCAAACCGAAATGAAACATTGCAAAATCCCCATTCTTACAGCGCAATGGCGTGTGAGCACCCGTCCGTCCGTGTTTGTGGAAAATACAGACGAGCCAACGGCCAATCGCAGTTCGGTTACCGATGTCTACGTCACATCAATCGATCAACAACTGACAATCGGACAAGAAATTAGGGGTTGGGTACTGAGACGAAACACGGTGCCGGAATTGGTGTCCTGGATTGGACCTGGTATTTGTGCGCATGTCGTCGATTTGAAGTGGGTTTATACTGTCATAAAGAACCGTTTTTTATTTTTCGTGGAAAAAAAACGGTTTTTTTCCGAAAAAAAACCGTTTTTTTTTCAAATACTTTTCCAGTACTTAAGAACGTAATTTCGAAAAATATAACAATTTCAGTGCAAAATTTGTTCGAAGTGACGAGAGTGCTCTTGAAGAGTGTTGAAGTCAGTCGAAAACACTTGGTTTACACGCTTTTTGGCCCATTCTGGGTCGCTTAATTTTTGTGCTCGAGCCAATTTTTCACTGAAATCGAAAAACTCATCAGTTTTGCATTACATTTTTTTGGAAAAATTGGGATAAAGTACCGATATTTTTCCGATCAAAAACCGAAAAGATACCCACGGAAAAATAAATGGAAAAGTATTCGGGTCTCGGAAAAAAAACGGTTTTTTTTTCGGTTTTTTTTCGAAAAAAAAAACCGGTTTTTTTCCGCCTGCCAGTATAAGTGGGTTTATGCGGTTGTTCGTTTTTTTTATTGAGGAAGGGAAACGGTGTGTGCATTATGCATGGTTTACATCCTTTTGATGCATGCTCTCGGTGGAACATTTCCTCGAAGTATGTGTGACTGAAGCGAGATTTGGTTATGGTGATAATAATCGGACGGCTCATAAATGTTTTGCCAAATCCATTTACTGGAGCGGCATTTTTCTCCAAGTTAATTCTTCTGCCCTTATTTCTCCAAATTAATGTGAGGATTCGAACCGTTGCACAAACTCAAACAATATGATAAAAGCACTCATACAAACCGCGGCGTCAATTTGATTGCAGTGCCGATTTGTGCACTGGTCAACTGGCGACAGTGCGCGTGGTATCGATCGACTCCGATAACAATGACGTCAAAGTGCAGCTGGTCAAAGCCGGTGCAGTCAGTAAATCATTGGTACGTGTGTGTGTGTGTGTGTGTGTGTGTGAAAGTGGGGTTTTATCTGAGTGATTTTGAAAGAAACCTATCTTGTGACAGTATACGACTATACGTAGTTTACCCAATGCTGACATAATCTGGAAAAATCATATGTATGTATGTCCTAGCGTAACTGTTTAGTTTTACGAAGCTTGACACATCATGACAGTTTCGCCAAACTATCAGCATACTTTATTGGCAGAAAGAATATCGTTGTGATTTCATTATCATCGTGGAACTGCTTGATCCTTAGCTTTTATTGTTTATTAGGATTTGCCACATAGCCTTCGGGCGTTTGCATTGACCCGGCACTGGAGGTGCAAAAAAACAAATGATGTGTCCACAAACTTCTGAAAAATTAGAATGACACTATTTTCTTCCTAATACCCCCCCCCGTTTATTCCCATAATTTTCAGTCCTGTCAAGTCTCAGTGGCCGACATTCCCACGTTCGCCAGTGTCGTCGCGCGCAAATATACGCCGAGTGAAACATCACCGACTCGTAAAGAACAGCTGCGCGCGCCAAAGAGGGAACCGACGATCACACTGATGCCTGCGCGGGTGCCTGATGTGAAAGTGGAAATAATCGTTAGTTGCACTGGGGTTCGTTGCGCGGCGTATCTCCTCTTTGACGTATACCCCTTTTTGATGAATATTTTCAACGATATTTACCTGGGTCCCCGCATTAACCGTTATCCTGCAAAACCTAAGCGGTTCAGATTGAGCTCGATTGCTCAGGGCAGAATGTATGTTTGACGATTTGCGACCAAAAGAGATGCCTGACAACGATATTTTTGTGCACCAGGCTGATTGGAAAGCTGTTTCGATCGTATCATCTATTATAGCGCAATTTTGGATTTGGAGAGTTATACCCAAATCATTGTGCATGAAGAAAGACTGCTAGTCGATCAGCGGTGACGTATCAGCCGTCAAAAACTGGCTAATTGTTCGATACCATTCTCTTGCGGTTATTTTTAACTGCAAGTTGTTCTTCTGAGGCGTTTACTTCGTTCGTTAAATTGTGATTTCTAGTCTCCGCCCGAGAAACGCATGAAAATGTCGGATCCCGGCTTCGACTTTGAGCCGGACGAGTTCGCACCGCGTAAATTCGTCGAAATCGCACTGGCTGCTGAACAGATTGTGAACAAAGGTGATGTTTCACTGGGATATATGTGCGTAAAGGGTGACGGTGTCGTGGTTAAATGCCATGGTTCCATGGTCCGCACATACATAGATGAGAAATTCGTCAAATATTCTTGATTGGGAGTTAACTAGTCATACCAGAATATATTCTACACCGCAGCTGACCTGCGTTCTTGTGTTATTATGCGTTTGTGACAGTGCCGATTTTCTGGTCATTAAGGTGGAACGTCGATTGCGAAATTGACACATTGTGTTCGTGTTTCAGCCCCGTCCGCAAGCACGCCAAAACCGACCGAAACATCCGAATCGAAGGGTTTGCATCCGGACACAATCAGGGAATTCGACCAACTGTTGATGGAATGCCCCAACTCGGCTGAATTGTGGATTCGGTTCGATTGATTTTTCGTTTTTTTTTCGATTGAAAGTCTAATTTCAGCAAGAAATGTTACACTGTGTCAATGTATGGAGGTAGTAGTTTTTGTAGTTTCCATTCCGTTTCTGCATACTCCCGAAAGTAATTGAACAATCAGAATTTAAAAAAAAACGAGATAATTTTCCGTTGCAGCTATGCCAAAATGTTCATTGAGGCCGGCGATATTGAGCGCGCGCGCAAAACACTCAAACAAGCCTTGGTGACGGTGAACTATCGGTGAGCTGTATTTATGTTCTCGTCGATATTTATTGATCTGCATGTACCTGTACAACAAAAATAGCAAACGTAAGAAAAAAATGAATTTTTCGTCGTTAATTTTGTGCGTTACCCTTGTTATCCTGCTCATTGGGCGATATCGTTACACAGGCGCATGTTTTTTGCGCTGTACTACTCGTGTTTGTTCACAGCGTGCCGTTGTGTCAGCCAGAATTTTTATGTGGGTAAATGTTTTAACGCCTCTATAAGTTGTTAGTCATTTATGCAGATCTTTTCAATTGTAGAATGTTCACAGCAACAATTTTTTTTCACAATTCGAAACTAAAGTGGAGCCAGTGCTGTTCGTGATTCATGAGTGGATGATAATCTTCATTCTAGACCACAACATGTACCGGAGTTTTCCGGTTACAGCCCCTGGGGCTCTATTCGGTAGTAGGTGGGAAATCGGCTTTTGAAAATTATTTTTATTCCCAAATAGAGCGCCATAGGGCTTCATTCGACCCGTCTTCCGAACAGAACCCCATGTAACATGGTACTTTTCTGACGTTCCACAACAACAACAACAATTCAGGCCCCCTTTCCAATTCAGGGAGGAACGCGATCGTCTCAGCATCTGGTTGGCGGCATTCAAATTGGAACTGGAACACGGAGACAACGAACAACGAAGTGAGATGTTGGCTGGCGCACTGACGAACTGTGACGAGTTGAGGGTGTACAAGGGCGCATATCAAGCGCTCAATCAGATGCAAAGGGTGCAGGTGAGTGGCCGATTGCAGTTTAGGCATATATATTTGTCAAGGATTTTTAAAATCAACGAAAATCAAGATGCACGGTGTACCAGAATCTCAGAGTGAATGAGATGAGCGCAGATGAGCGCAAAAACGTGAACATTCATTTAGCCATTCAATTGATTGTTGCAGGATTGCGATGACTTGCTGGAGGAAATGCTGAAGAAATACCGTAACACCGAAATCGATGTGTGGCTGTTGGCTGGACAACATTACTTGACGACCGATAGGGCACTCAAAAGTCATCAATATATGCAGCGCGCCTTGCAGGCGTTGCCGAAAGGGCAACGTTGGTGTTTGTTTTTTGTTGGCTCTTTTCTTCTTTTGACATGTGGGTGGACATTTTGGACATTGTTGTTTGACCTTGACCCATAATCGTGTTATCATGCCCATCCGTATTATGTAATTGAAACATTGGACCTCTAAACAATCCGTTTTCGGCTATTTTTTTAGGGCGGCCTTAGGTTGAACACGGAAACCGGAACACGGAAATATTTCCGTGTTCCGTGTTCCGTGAATATTTTAGAGAATCGCGGAACACGGAAATATTTCCGTGCTACGGAACACGGAAATGATTCAGGCACGCAAACGGTGCTTTTGCAATGATGATGACAAAAGCCAGCGTGCTGACGTCAAAAGCCCGCGTGTTGACGCGAACAGCAACTATTTACACGGAAATATGTCCGTGTTCCGTGAAAATAAAAAAACACGGAACACGGAAACCGGAAATATTTCCGTGCCACGGAAATATTTCCGTGCACGGAAATCCACGAAACTGGTTTGTATATAAATTATTTCCGTGTTCCGGTTTCCGTGTTCAACCTAAGTCCGCCCTTATGAAAGATGAGTAATGACTAGGGCATTTAGAGGCTGGCATCAGAGCATCTGGTGGACTTCGCAAAGAACGTCGCTCACTGACTGTGGCAGTGAATGACATTGCTTAGTGGTTTTCAGAAAAAAAAACATACCTCACACTGCGCCAGTAATCCTGGATTTATGCACCTACATTGTATAATTACAAGACCGGATGTGAAATTTCACACCCGGTCTTGCAATTCTGCGTCTTCCATTTAACCTTCTTCTGTTGTGTAATTCTAATGGGGTGCCGACGCAATTAACCAACCAACCTGCGTTGTAGACGTTACGGTCCTGTCCCGTTTTGCACAACTCGAAATGCGTCTCGGCGACAAGGAGCGCAGCAAGACGTTGTTCGAGAGTTTGCTGTCGACGTACCCGAAACGCACGGATCTCTGGCTCGTCTACATTGATGCGATCACCAAGCACAGCAATGCCGATGAAGCCAGGTGGGTTGAAGGTTGGGTGGATCTTGGGCTGGTTTGGTTTGTGGTCTCTCTGGACTCGAACGCTTTTCGTCAAAGGGTGGAATTTTCGAAACGGTGTAAAGGTCAGTTGGGCGTAAAGGTCGGCGTAAAGTTCGGTCGGCGTAGCTCGGTGTAAACGTGAAACATTGCCTGTTATTAACGTGGAATGTTTCAAGTTTACACCGAGGTCTATCACACTGAGCTGTCGTATCGTTATTGACCTTTACGCCGTTTCGAAAATATCACCCATTGTTACGGATTTGCGACTAGAATATGAATATGACGCAGTGGATAGCGCAGCGCACCGCAATTTATATGCCAAACCCTTGTTCACCTTTAAGATTCAACCATAACGGGGGTAAATCGTAGTGGACTCTGTTAGTTGTGCCGTATGAATGAGCAGTGATCACCACGCAGCTAGTCTTGTTGTTGTAGTTGTAAATTTGGGAAAATATAGACGTTGACTCGTTGATGTTTCATTGGTTTGCAAGTTTGCGTCAGTTTGACGCTAAAGTGCGACAAACATTAAAGTGAAAAAGTGAATTTCCCTGATTTTGCAGGCCGATCTACGACCGCGTCACGTCTCTGCCGTTTGGCGCCCATAAAATGCGAATATTCTACAAGAAATGGATGGATTTTGAACAAAAACACGGAAGCCCGGAGTCACAGAGTGAAGTGAAAGAACGTGCAGCTAAATATGTGACTGAGTTGCAGAACGATTTGGGACTCGCGTAGTTTGCGATTGAAATTTGAATATTTTGTTGCCAAAGTTGTTGTTGTCAAAAAGTTTGCTGGACTTCTTTTCATTTGAAGTAGATGCTGATATGATTAGATTCTGTTATCGTTTATTGTTGACCACTGAAAGTGCCTGCCTCCATCACAAAGTTGTTACATGCGTCAAGCATAAAATAATCGGCGTGATTTCTTCGTGTTGTAAAAAAAGTGAAACGCTAAATGTTTTGCACATCATGTTTGCGGTTAGTGCACGTCATTATAACGCGTTCTCAACAGTTGAACAGCTGGCCAGAACCAGAATTGTTTCGGCAGTGCGTACGTCACCAGGAAAAAAGAGCCTAAGCAGGCTTACGGAATTTTTAAACTTCCCCTACCGTGATAATCTGACGGTACAGAGTTCAGAATTTTGTACATGACGGAAAGCGACAAAAGAACCTGGTCCTAGGTATGAATGATACGTGGAACTTGATTGCCCTATATTTCTTCAAGAGCTTTCTAGTTCAATACTTGTTCGAAAACTGATTGAACGAGAGCTTCCTTGCATTGTTTACTGTTTCCCAAAACCAAAAAAACACTTGCTGTATTCAGGAAGTTACAGAGTCAATTGTCATCATGATCATGACCGTTCCTACCAAGAGAATAACCACCCATGTGTTTTTCTTGCTGTTGATGTCCTGCAATGCGATCCGATCAAACCACGAAAAAATGAAGAAGATCTGCGATGATCAGACACAGAGAGATGGAAACTTGATTTTGCGGTTCCATATTCACGATACATGTTACACTATCTTTGAAATGATGAAATGGTATGAAGCAAGTGATATTTGCAAGCAACTGCCAGAAAACTACCAAGTCGAGCGAGGCGTGTTGGCCACAGTCGACACAGAAGAAAAACAAAATCTGATCAAGGTTTTTTTAAACCTAAGACAATTTTTTCAGTCGAAGTTTGACAATATCAACGAAACATCCATCGCCGCATTTTGCGTTGTGTTGTTCTCGCTCAGGCACAAGCCGGCTGCGACCAATTCTGGACCGGCGGCCATCTGAACAGAACCAAGCCGTTTATGTGGTGTGGAACCGACCAACACACGGACACGGCCAAGTGGCGCTGGCAGGCCGACAATTCAGCGATGCAAAACAGTCGTTGGGCCGATGGTGAACCAAACGGTCACTTCCTACCGGGAATGGAGTGTTGCGCCGAGTTCCGCTGCCAAAATGGTGGACTGAATGACGCGAATTGCAAGAATGAACACAAATTCATATGCCAGCAGGCGGTCAAACGTGAGTGGTGCTATCACCTTTTAATTTTTTTTGTTATGGTAAATTTCTAATTTCGTTACATCGTGCGTTTCTACAGACGCAGCAGAACTCTCGTTTGAAGTCGAGGCAGGCAACAAGCTCAACACGCAGTCAACAAGCCGCGCAGCTATGGCTCGTGCGAGTTTCGAATGTTTCAGTCACACAAGCTGTGTGGCTGTTGACTATGTGCGTTGAGCTTGGTGCCTGCCTCGACTTCGAACGGGAGTTTTCCTGCGTCTGTAAAAATGCACGAGGCAACGAATTTAGAAACTTAACTGTATTTTCTTTGTGCCTGGACAGTGTGCTCTCCGCCTCGATTGCCACCGAATGTCGTGAGACCCGTCGATCTGCCAGCAAGGTACTACCCATCGGACGAATTGCGCATCTCATGTCCACCTAATCACGTGACAAGAATCAACGGAGCGAACGTCAGAAATCAAACAATCAAGTGTTCAAATGGCGCATGGTCAAATACTATTCGAGACTGTGTCGTCGGTTAGTTGACAAAAAGACACAGTTTTCAAACTTATTTTGCTGCGCTCAGCGTTTCATAAATTTGCACCATATGTGAGCAGGTTGCTCGAAGCCAAGCGAGCTACCTTCTGGAGTTAAGGGCCCCGCCGATCTAGCGGACATGTATTACCCGTCAGATGAGTTGCAACTCTCGTGCCTGCCTGATCGTACTGCCATTCTGAATGGTGCAGTCGTTAGAACGCAAACAATCAAGTGCTCAAACGGTACATGGTCCAGTTTAAAAGACTGTGCCCTTGGTTAGTGAACATGGTGCTGACATGAACTTGTACGTTGCACGGTCTATGTACCTTTCGGTCTTGCAGGCTGCGCAAAATCCAACAATACCGGACTGAAGATTGTTCCTGACAAGCAATTCTACGCACAACTATCATCTAAAGCTGATCTGTCATTCGAACAAGCTTGCTCGGCTGTCCAACGGCAGTTATTCGAATGCGCAGCTGGTCGCTTGTCGTAATGGCGTCTGGACCCCGAGTATCAAAGACTGTTTCGCGGGTACATACGAATGTTCAGATCTTATTTCCCGAAAGCTTGCAGAACACTGCGCCTATGTTTAGCACCACCGCAGAACAACACTGCGCTGATTCTGATTATCGTGGCGATCACATGCGCCGGTATACTGATGATCCTCTTCTGTGTGGTCGGTGTATTCTGCTTGTCGCATCGATTTATCAAACGCAGAAAACGCGAACACAATAAGCGGTTCGTTGTCAAAGGTGCCGTAATGAACAGTGAACTCCGTGATCTCATGACCATCTATAGTTGTGCAATTGACCTTCAGAACGACGAATAACAACAGAGACGCGAGAATGAACGGTCCACACTCACAAATCGAGCAGAAGAATGTCGAGAACAACGATAAGATTTCAAAATCAGTTTTAAAATCGAGCGACAGTTTCTTAGATTCGGAAGAAAATGATTCAAAAAGTGCCGAGCCTGAACAACCGATGCCGGCTGACAAAACAACGTACAGTTTCTTGGAGGGTTAATCGTGATCTTTATCCTTAGTTTTGTACTTAGCACGTGATCGCCTTTGTTCTATTTACACGTCACATGAAATGGAACATCACAATGGAATGTCAGCTGAACCGTTTACGCAATTTTGATGATTGACAATCGAAAATAAAAAACTTTCCTTCTGTTTTTTTACCCTTGATTGTGAAATGGTGTGCAGGATGGGCCGAGGCCATTGCGACGGAATGTTCAGTTACAGTGCGCTGTTTCAGGTCCATGTGAAAAATAGATAAAGATGTCTCGAACGAATTATCGCCATTTTCCATATCAGCGTGCTCGAAGCCACTGCTGCCACCCGGTCTGAAACCCCTCACCGACACAACCACCGACAAGTTCTATCCAAATGATCAACTTGAAGTATCCTGTCTGGCCGACCACGTCGCTAACATCGACGGTGAAGTAAAATCAACTCAGACAACAAATTGTTCGATTGGCATATGGTCAAAAATTGAAGACTGCCAAAAAATGGATGCTGGCTACCAAAGTACGAGTACAAAACGTGACTATCAACGACCAACAACGCCACTACCTGACAACCAAACTGCCACACAAAATGACCTCGAGATAAAGACTACAAAACTTTGATTACCAAACTGCAACCACAGAGCCTCTTCAAGGAACGAGAAAGACATCTACGCCAATACCTGACCGCCAAACTAAAACACAAAATGACCTCGAAATTAAGACTACAAAACTTGACTACCAAACTACAGCCACAGAGCCTCTTCAAGGAACGACAAAGACACTACGCCAATACCTGACCGCCAAACTAAAACACAAAATGACCTCGAAATAAAGACTACAAAACTTAATTACCAAACTGCAAGTACACAACCTTTTGAAGGAACAACAAAAACACCTGCGGTTCGGCCACCGACAACATCCGATAATGTCAACAACACCACTTCAAACCCAAATGTACACCACACTGCCAAGTTTTACGCCTTCCCAGATGCTGATTATCATTGCTTTCGTGCTTCTCGGTGTTGTCGCATGTATTCTGTTTACGTGGTACATGACCAAGGAGTAGATGTCAGAATTTTAGATGTGATATGTAGAGAGATAAAAAAAGAACTTGTCCATGGTATTTGACTGCCGAATTTCGGCGGACGTTTTCGGGTCCAGCGTTTGTTCGAAAACAGGTTGAAGCACAGAGGGCTGTTCATTTTAAAAACCAAAAAGTACCAGCCCATATTCACAGAGTTTCAGGCCCATTTGCGATCATGACTATTCCTACCATAAACATAACCACCCATGTGAATGTCGCACACGGAATGCGACCCAGGTGAATAAGATCATAAAAAGACAAAAGGTACGAGCAAAAAAGCATGGATACAGCGACTATTTAATTTTATTCTTACAGCGTGTGAATTCATTGGAATAATAATTCGATTTACCTGAAGCACGAAGCAGCAACAGTTTTCTACCGAACCTTGCACTGTTGTCCCTGCATTTTGATTCCATCAATCACTGTCACCATGATCATCTGCACCATGAAGATTTTCCTCCTGCTTTTGACAGTGCTACGTTTTTCGTCGACCGAACCTTTGAGTGAAGATGAAAGAAAACAAATTTGCGATTCCTACGCGAATAACGACGCGACAATGAACGCGCATTACAAATTCGTTGTCGAGGATATCTGCTACGCGATCTATGACCAGGTGGACGGTACAAGACCTGACTGGTACACGGCCAAAGAGAGTTGCACGTCCCTGCCAGAGAACGACCACGTTCAACAAGGTGTTCTGGCGATGGTGAAGTCGGAGGAAGTTCTGTCTGAGTTAAAAGTAGGTCACAACGTGTGTTGCGTATGGAAAGTGAGTCTTGCCCCGAATTATTTGCACAAAATTACTGTGATTTCAGAGCAGCACCAATAGTGATTTACGCATGTGGACCGGCGGTTACATCCCGGCGTATCTCTGTGACTCAGAAGCCAAGAATACTACCGAGCTGCGTTGGCTTGCTGATAATTCAAACGAAGGTGTTCCGCGGGCACGAAACAAGGCAAACAATTCAAAGTGTTGCGTCTATTTCATGCAGAAAAACCTTTACCCTGACAAAGAATTGAATCTCGAGTCCTGCACAGAAAAGCTAATGTTCGTATGTCAGCAAGCAGTGAAAGGTAAGTGTCGTTGTCTCATGCCCAAATTTCACATCAATACTGCGATGTTCTTCTCAAGGCCTAACTATACTTCGTTTTCTCAGAGAACAAAGAAGAAATTCTCGCGCGTTGATTGGCTGTTGAACATACGTGGACCAATCAGCGCGCGAGAATTTGTTCTTTGTTCTCTGAGAGAACGAAGTATAGTTAGGCCTTCACAGTGACAGGTTGTTCAACCCACCACGGCCTTCCATCTGGTGTCAAGATGCCAGACAATCCAGCTCACAAATATTCCCCGACAGAAGAATTGCAAATCTCATGTCTGCCGAATCACACCGCACGAATCAATGATAGAGATGTCACCGAGCAAACAATCAAGTGCTCAAAGGGCACATGGTTGAATTCGCATGATTGTGGCGTTGGTTTGTGAGAGCAAAAACCTAAATAGTTCTTGTTCAGTTTAAAAAAAATGAACTTTGCAGCGTGTGAAAGACCCAAAAACACCGACGAACTGAAGATTTTCCCTGACAAGCAATTCTACGCACATGACGATCACCTAAAACTGATTTGTGATGCGAACAAGTTTGTTCAGCTGGCCAACGGGAGTTATTCGAATGGACAGATGGTCACTTGTCGTAATGGTGTTTGGACCCCGCATGTTGTAGACTGCCACCATAGAGGTTTACACGTCTAATTTAATTAATCATTACCGCGTCTAAGATCGACATTTTTGTTTGAAGTCTGCAATATTAACGACCTGCCTACGGGTTTGAGCGTAACGAACCCGAGCGTGGTGAACACACGAGGTGGCAATATCGGCCAGAAGGTTGGTCTCGTGGCGGACGGGCAATTGAGCAAAGCACATTTGACCAAGACCACTTTGAGCAAGTGAAAAAGAGCAGCGTCCAAAAGAGCAGAACCTAAAAACGAATAGGCCCAAGCCTAATCCTAAGCCCAAACACAAAAGTAATCTTAAGTGTAAGCCTAAGCCTAAGCCTGATACCAAAATCAGCCTAAGCCTAAGCCATTGGAACAAACTAAGTGCTCTGCTTTTTTGGTCCTGCTCTTTTTCACTTGCTCAAAGTGGTCTTGCTCAAATGTGATTTGCTCAATTGTCCGGCCACCGGTCTCGTTCGCTTGCAGACGCAGTTCCGGGTCACCATTCTCTCATTTATTACTTTCAGATCAACGTAACATGCGAAGGGAAGGAAAATGCGAAAAATCAAAGGAAGCGACCAGTAAAACAAGCACTGTGCACTGAAGATGGCTCATGGTTTCTCAGTGGGAATCTGAACTGTGGGCCTAAACCAGGTGGACCAAGAACTTCGCCAAACTAATTTTGATTTGACTGAAAAACCTAAGTTGCGTTAATAATCACGTCACTTAGTTTCAGCTTCAAACAATCTTACGCTGATCATAATTGTGGTGGCGATTGCATGCGGCGTTCTGCTAGTATTTACTTGTGTGATCGCTGCATTTTGGAATCGATTGAGGAAAAATGGACATAATCGCGATGCGACCGAGAAAAGCAAAATGTTGGTCGTTTGACGATTGTCGGAAGATCTATTCGTGTTGAGCCAGTTCTTCAGCAAAATCTTTTTCTGTTGCATCGAGATAAGTTCGCCGCCGTGTCGTGCACTTTTATACAGGTCACAGTTCGGGTTGCGTGCTCAAAGGTCACTCAGGGCCGGATGTGCTTTGTCACTTTCAGAACGAATGCAACCGAAAGCGGCGACATTAATCCGCAATCACCAATTACGGAGCAGAAAACCAGCAGAGTCATTCAGAAGAATTCAACATCAGTTCTGAAATCGAGCGACAGTTTCTTAGATTCGGAAGAGAGAGATTCGGTAGTTGAGATTGAGAAACCCATTTCAGCCGACAAAACATCGTTCAGTTTTATAGACGATTAACTGCACATACTTTTGTAAAAACTATCATTGGGATAAATTACTGGATGATCCACATGGCTTTTGTGTGATATGCAACAGACTTTGGTCTTTGTCATGATAAAGGTTCGCTGGTTTACAGAATGATTTCTTTGGCGTTGGTTTATCTGTGTACATGTCGTTTTCAGTCCCCAATAAAACCCCTTTTTAAGCGGCAACTTCTCTGGTACCCAGAAAGTTCTGAACCAAGAAGCTTTTGACATTTTTGACCAATTGATTGAGCAGCTGACATTTTTTTCAACACATGGTGTTCAAATCAAAAAACAGCGATTTGCTCGCAAAAAAATCACGATTTCTTGGGGAGCGAGCCACCCGGACTAAAGAAACATAATCATAACAAGACCCCACCATAATCACCCGGATTTGAACTCGCTCTTTCACTTTTTGCACCGACGTTTCCTGGCTTTCTAACCTTACCTGTGCACGACCAGCGAAGCATCATGTCGCCGATTCACCATATTTCGATGCTGTTGGCGACGATTTTCACAATCGGGGCTGTTTCGAGATCCCCCGAAGACGATTTATATTCGAAAGATCCAAAGGTAAAGTAGGGATTGGCTACATGATAGTGAAGCTGCCATTCTGGAGCGTGGGAAGCAGCAGCCAGTGCACGGTGCTCCCACGCTGTCGATTTGTTTTGATGTCTATTAAACACGATCAGGGTTGGGCAAAAAACGTTTTTTTCTCAAAAATCGTTTTTTTTAAAAAAACGTTTTTTTTAAAAAAAACGTTGTTTTTAAACGCCCAGATGACCAAAATATGCCCTCAAAAAAATTGGAAAACGCTCATGTTTTGAAGAAAACGTGGTTAAATGAAGTAATTCTATGTGTTCTGAGGCAAAATAAACGGGTTTCAACCCTTTTCTAGCGAGTTGTTAAGGTCCCATATCAGACCCGCATCATGGGACCAACTTTGGCCGGGGTCATCACTGAAAATCAAACTCCGCATATCGACGTATCTCGACAAAGTAAAAATTGGTCGAAAATTTTTTGAAAAAAATGGGACAAAAAATTGATTTTCCTTGATAATCAGGGTACTTTCCCTGAAAAATCAGGGAAAATCAAGGAAATTCAGGGTTTAAAAAAAACGAAAAACGACCCAGGCGTTTTTTTTTTAAAAAAAACGTCGTTTTTTTAAGAAAAAACGCCGTCGTTTTTTTTGCCCAACCCTGAACACGATTGGCTATTTCTTCACCCTATCCAAGGCAGATCCTCCGATCCGCACTTTCGAGGTTTCAGTGTTTTGAGGCTGTTTGTTGAGTTAAGCCTAATCCAAAGCCTAAGTTTAAGCCTAAGCCTAAGCCAAAAAAAGATAAAAAAACGAAAAATACTTTTTTTCGCTATCGGGAGTCGAACCCACTACCTCTGGCATTGCAAGCTAAAACGCTGCCGCTGAGCCAAGCTGCCGACACAGTCACAGCACTGAAAGGTACAATACAATCCTAAAGGCGCGGTTATACTCATTCCGAAGAACGAAAATTGTACCGCGCAATACAGTTCCGTGACGGAATGAAAGAACAGCGGCAACGAATTTCCTCTATTCCTTCTATTCTTTCATTCCTTCAGCGTTTCCGCTGTTCCTGCGCGTTCTTCCAAAAACTAATGCCAGAGAAAAAATAGAAGGGCGCCCCGCCCCGGCAATTTTAAGGAGGCTGCTGAGCAAATTATTGAGCTTGATAATCATTGCAAACAGCTGAAATATGAAGAAAAAATAATCAACATCTGTAATGTAAACTATTCGTAAAAAGCACCACACCCACACCATTACATTTCCGTGAAACAGCATTCAGCCCCTAGTTTCGAGGGGGAGGCAAAAACGAGGACAAAAACGATTGCTAAGAGTGTGCTACGGATGCTGCCTTAATCGAATTAGTTCTGCTTAAAATATTTATAGTTTAATTTGGGCAACCACAAGAGAATTAGACAGGTCCAGGAACAAGACGGATGGGGGCTGTGGGGTTGGCGCACCCCCCCCCCCCCCCCCGACCACTCTCACACAATGTCTACCGTTTTTATTTCGTCATATCATTTTGTCATTATCATTTTTCGGTAATTGTGTGAAATGCAAACGAAGATGGAGAAGATCCTGTGCAGATGGGGCTGTGCTATGAATTCCTTATGTTTGGACACCATGGCAGCCCACAATCGTTCTTTTGAGCGTTTTCAGGTTTGAAAATGCTTCATTCTAACCTTGCCGTATCCAAAAAGTAAAAGTTTCGACAGGCCAATGTCTCTTAGTGACAATTTCAAGCAGATGAAGCTCAAGGAACTGTCCGGAAAGTCAAAATGTTTTGACTTCGTTCTTTCTATTCCGCGGAACGTTTTTTCGTTCCTTGTCCATTGCGTCAGATCGTTCCGTGTGACGTGGCTATACTCGTTTCCACTGTTCTTCGGGCGAAGTATAACCACGTCAGCGGAAACGATCGTTCCTTTACCCGTTCCTTCTATTCCGCGGAACGAGTATAGCCGCACCTTAATGCGCGCGCAGTGTTACACAACACGGTGTCTGCTTGCTGAAACAGGCAAGTTGCGTGTGTTTGTGTTGGCAGCACAGCACACAACAAGAAACCTGGATGGTGTGAAGAAATAGTCGTAAATTATTAAACCGACACCTGATCTTCTCTTTTTCGAATGTTAAAAATTGATTGATTTATCTCCAACCATATCTCTAGTATTCATTTATTTGTGTAGGTTGCGTGCGAGCAGTATGGCGTATGGGGTCGCTTCATGGGCGCCGCATACGATGAACAGAGAGGTTCGTGATCGTGTCTTTCCATTTACAATTCCTTGCATACATGTTGCATTTGACGTGCGCAAAGCGGGTGTCGCAATTAATCTCTAACGATGGTAGGGTTAATGCCACTGTGTAGGTATACAACATGTTCCTTCGTTTTACTGGAACGCTCTTTTAACAAGCGGACCATCTTTTCAGGCAAGTGCTACCTGTCCATCGGAAACTACAGTGAAAAGGTTAGCTCTACGTGGTGCTGGTCGCACAACCCACAGTTGGAAGCGGCAGGCTACCAACCAATGGGCCTGACCAAACCACCACGAGAGGGCGTTGGAGTGCCGGACTATTTCAAAAAGATTGTCGCGAAACTGGCGGTAAGTGTAAATTTAACCCATTTACATGTCGTTAATTCCGCGTTTTTAAAGGTCCCATCCCAAGTCTCCGTTCCTGATGTTTACGTTCCCCATCTTTACTTTAGTTTACTCTGGAGATCACATTTGAGCACTATACAATCTATTCCCGCGTTTTTCGCCTGAAGGATTACGTGACTAGTAAGATACAGTAGTACAGTGGCACCTGTATCCACAACATGCTTTCAAACAAAGCCACAAAAGTGCATAAAATCCTGATTTTCAAGAAAAAAGCTCGCAGGGCTACGAATGCTACGCGAAGAACGCGACCGGTTTTATCGAGTGGTGGGTTATAAGCATCTGGCCGTGCGCACGTCTGAATTGTTCGAGCAAAGGCATTCAGATTTTCACCTGGGTCCATTCGTGTGACGAGGAGCGCATGGCCATCTGCGAGTACAAACTCGACCAACCCGGTGATGTTTCAATTTTCGGCGGGGTTTTTGTTCAATAATGATACCCAACCCAAGTTTATTATGTGGCATACGCGTAACGCGTTGATCACTGGCGGGTTTCGACTCCTGCCATCTGGCCCGTTGACTGGCGACCGGAGCCATCATCGTCAGAGACGAAGCGCACGGCGGTCTACCCAACGAAATCTTTACTCGGTGTTGTAAACGTTTCTAGCAGTGGTCAATTAAAAAAATTTTTATTCGAACCCCATTTTTTAATTAAAAATTTTTTTTTATTCCAGCCAAAATCTGCCCAACACGATAAAAAATGAGCGCTCAAGTGCAAAATAGGGGTATTTTTGTTACATAACGTGTTCTAATAGAAAGCTAATGCCCAGTTTTGAGGTCGAATTTTGAAATAATAAAAAAAATTTTTTTAACTTTTGGAACGAATTTTTCTTTAAAAAATTTTTTTTTTAAACCGCTGGTTTCTAGTGACTACTCGCACCGAAGTCACCACCACCAGCACGATGAAGCCGACTGAAATTCAAACCAGCACAACTTCGACGACGGAACCGAAAACAACGACAACGCCACACCACGTTCCAACCACAAGTGAGAGCTTTTTGGGGAGAAAAATTTGTAAACTTTGATGTTTGTGTAGTGCAATTTGTTGACAATCTTCTGCCCAGGCGAGGCCCCCGACCAGTCCTGTGCGTCCGTGTGTGCCGCGGGCAAGCCGATTTGGGAAGAAACGAAGGAAAAGGAACTGGAACGACCTTGTTGCGGCCAGCCGAACTGTTGTTGACTTGAACATTATGCGAAAGGAAACGAAAATATTATTTGTAAAAAAAGATATTCATTTTCATGACAGGATTGAATCCGATTAAGCTATAAACGTGATGTACTGCGCATCTTAATGTTTGCGAATGCAAATCGTATGAACATTACTAACTGGACGGTCGTTTATAGAATAGAGTGATATTATGTATGTGCCACGTCATGGGGCACAACGATCTACAATTCTATAGACCAGCTCTTTTTTCAAATCACAAAACATAGTTTTTTTCACAGAAAATCAAAATTTCCTCAAAAGCCAGCCAGTCAAATCAAAGGAACATCATCATAGCCTGACCCCATCTGAACCCGAATTTTCGTCGATACTTTGGCCCAAACCAAACTCAGCATGTGAGCTCGCTAATTTGGCAAATTTTTGACGGTGCACATAAACCAATGGCTCAAAAAAAGTTTTAGCAGGAAAGCCAAATTCAAGAAAAACACAAAAACAACGTACAAAAGATGGCGGACGAAAAGCAAGACTCGCAAAACAACAGCAACCAACCAAACGCGACGACAACTACCGTATCCGACCAATCACAAGCAACGACCAATCAACAAGAAGCCTCAGCCAATCAGCCACCGGCTCTGACCACAGATGAACAAATCGTAGAAGAGCTGGAACTGAAATATGGGTGTGGTTTGGCGGGGACCTTTGCTGGAATTTTGCCAAAAAAAATCAATATTTTTTGCGCATCCTGTAGAGCGCATCACGTCATCCTTCTGTTCGTGCCCGTCTCCATCTGCATGGTTGCCGTGGTCGCATCGCTGCAGCTGTTCCCGTATTGGTCGACACCTGACAAGGACTTGACCCCGTTTGTGACTTTGTATTTTTTGGTCCCAGGGTGCAACCCATGGGAGGAACCAACCACTCTTTTGCTGGAGTAACCGGTGTCAAAGAATGTGACTAATTATTCTTTGTCGGCGTGCATCGCTCGGCCGGTACGCATATTACTGGCATGGTTGTTTCGGGCTTGGTCGGAGGTGCAAATGGGCTGGGCTATATCCTGCGATTTTGTTGTTGCTGTAATTTTGTCCAGCGTAAAAGTTGCTCAGAATCAACGACATCGCAAGATAAGATCCAACCCATTTTGTCCTACCCTTCCCCAGGGTTGGGCAAAAAAAACGACGGCGTTTTTTCTTAAAAAAACCGACGTTTTTTTAAAAAAAACGCCTGGGTCGTTTTTCGTTTTTTTAATCCTGAATTTCCTTGATTTTCCCTGATTTTTCAGGGAAAGTACCCTGATTATCAAGGAAAATCAATTTTTTGTCCCATTTTTTTTTTCAAAAAATTTTCGATACTGAGTTTGACTTTCAATGATGACCCCGGCCAAAGTTGGTCCCATGATGCGGGTCTGATATGGGATCTTAACAACTCGCTAGAAAAGGGCTGAAACCCGTTTATTTTGCCTCAGAACACATAGAATTACTTCATTTAACCACGTTTTCATCCCAACATGAGCGTTTTCCAATTTTTGGGGGGCATTTTTTGAAAAAAAAACGTTTTTTGCCCAACCCTTCCCCTTCCCCCGACCATGTCCTTGAGAGTAGCGTGCATGCCGGCCGCACTGATTCCACATCGTCTACACGTCCAGCTTCTACGCGCCATTCACGGAGGAGAGCGAGAACGAAGGGTTCATGTTCGTGCAGGCGCTGGGTAACGCCCTAATCCTCATTGGCATAATTGTGCTGATGACGTTTCTGCTGCTCGCCATCTACTACTTCAAGTTATACAAGGTTCGATTTTAAAAAAAATTGAAAGATCTAAATACGCATACTGCAGTGATCACTGTTTTGGCAAGATGCCAATGTTTTTGTTTCAGGTCATGTACGTTTTCCTCGTTGTCGGCACCGTGATGCCGCTCGCCCTCTTCTCCGCACTCTACATCTTGTCAGTTTGGACAAAAAAGCGCTGTTGCTTTTTGTCAAAATTTTTGCCATTTCCTACTAGAATTTCGTTTCATTCGTTTCAGCATGGCCTTGCGCAGATTCAACATTCCGCAGGATTCCTTCTCCATGGGGCTATTCACATGGAACTTCACAGTCACGGGCGTGCTTGTCATCCATTGGAAGGTATGGCCGAATCAAAATCGGATTATCAAATGTTGTTTTAAAACGTTGTTTTATCAAGAATTTTAGTTAAAAAATTAATAAAATGCGTAAACTGATGTCAGACCTGGTGATCAGTGCAGTCCGGTTCGGCTTTGCCTTGGACACACGTTCATATGTATTTTTTTGCGTTTCAACCATCGTAAAAGTTTTTTTGTACATAGCTGTCTGACAACAACTTTTAGCCTGGTCAAAATTTGTGGCATCCCTAAATCTCGAAGTATCCTACATACATAAATGCAACGAGTCTCATGAGCGAGCATGAATTGACCTGACGCCCCGTTTGATTTTGTTTCATCACAAATGCACAGGGTCCACTTTCGGTGCAACAGTTCTATCTGATCACCGTGTCAATGATGTTGGCCTTGTTCCTGCTCAAAGTGCTGCCCGATTCCGGCGTTGGTTGGATCATTTGGCTCCTGTTGGGCTTGCTCGCCATCTGGGACTTGATTGCCGTGCTCTGTCCATTTGGTGAGCGGGAGGGGCGAGGGGTTGGGTCGCGTTCTTTGTTCTTTTTCAAGTTCAAGTTCAAATCTTTTTACAAAACTGGTCCGATCGTGATCAGACACAGAACGGCACAACAATTTGAGCATTTCACTTCAGGCCCCCTTCGCATGCTGATCAAGACGGCACAAGAACGTGAAGATCCGCTGCTGCCGGGATTGATCTACACATGTTCGTTAGAACCTCATTCAATAAATGAGTTTATAAATAACTAATAAACAGAATAAATATATCATTATTTAAATCAAACATTCGTTCATAACATTAAATCTATTAATCACTCACTGATTTGCTTGTCGATTAAACTCACAGCTGGCGTAATCTACATGACCAATACCAACGAGCAAAGCAGCAATACGACAACCAGCGTCACTCCAGAGCCCGAAATCGATGATGAACAACGAAGTGACCAACCCTCGACACAAACGGCGAGTCAGCCGCCTCTGGAAGATACAAAAACACAGGTGACGCATATTTTCTCTTTATTTTCATTCATGTATATATTTACCCTTCTTATTTTCCAGCACTCCGCATTCCAAGACCAACAACAGGCCAGTTTGATGACCACCGAGACTGTGTCAGTGTCGAACAAAGACGAGAAGAATTGGTATGACGAAAAGTTGGTCTTGGGAACCTTTCGTCAGAGTTTTCTGAATTGTGAAAAATGAAATAAATGTAAAAGAGGCAAAAAATAAAATTTTCCAAAAATGCTTTTATAGACGCATTCAATATTCGGAAACCCAGCCTAGCTGTGTGACCACCGACCGAACACAAATGGACGCTGAATCGATACGAGAACAGATGGAGGAGGAGCTGGCGGAGGAAGAAGAACGTTGGGCGTCAAGCATTTTCTCTCGATTTCAACTTGAGCTCCTGAAAAGAGAAATTCTGTGTTTTCAGGGAATGTGAAGTTGGGTCTTGGCGATTTCATCTTCTATTCGGTGCTGATCGGCCGTGCGTCATACGACGGTGACTGGAGCACGATCATGGCCTGCTATGTCGCCGTTCTCATTGTGCGTGTTTATTTTCTCTCTCTCTTTTTTTGTTTATTTTTGATCGGAGAATGCCAAATAGGTTCCCTGGGGGCTTATTTGTGATTTTCCGATCTAAAACAAACTTATTTTCCAATTAAGCGCCCGCTCTGTGTGTAAAACATTACCGGAGACGGCGGCTTATTCGGATAAACTTTCGATTCAGTCCCTAGTGGGGGCTTGTTACAAGGGGGCACTTTCTTGGCATTCTCGGGCAAAATGCATGGTTTCCATCAATGGGCCAAGTCAAGCTATGTTATATCGTGCAGTCGCCCCATCCTTGTGAACCTCCCTGTGAACGCTCTGTATAGTGAATGATTTCCGGTCCCCAATCTACTGTTAACCTCCTAATTGCCATATTCTGCACAGTGAATATTCTATATATAACTAGACGGGACCCGTGCCTACGGCCCGGCTACAGCGCCGCGCCCGTGCCGGGCCCCCCCCCCCCCCCCCCCGAAGACCCGTTAGCATACCCAAAGCTACCCGTGAAAATTGACCCATCCGCCCTTCCGAGGGAGGGGGCCACAGACATACATACATACATACATACGTCTTCCTGTTTTAGTAGTATAGATGAGCACGAATGCGTGTGTCCCGCTCGATTCACTATATAGAAGAAAGACTGTATCTGAAAAGTCGCGGGATCATGCATTGCTTCAAGGAAAGTGCTTTGAAGAGCAAATAATCCCCGGATACGATTACCAACGCCCAGTTACCATTTCAGGGCCTGGCCTTCACACTGGTGCTGTTGGCGGTGTTCAAGAAGGCCCTGCCAGCTCTGCCCATCTCCATCCTTTTCGGTTTGGTGTTCTATTTCACCACAACATTCACAATTTCGCCGTTTACAAACACACTCTCCTACCGGCAGATATTGTTGTGATCAGATATTGACCGAGCGATCTATTTATTGAATGGGATTTATTGATTGATCGAGTTACAGTACCTGTTTTTGAGGAGTCATTTTCTTGAATTGGACACCTGCACATTTATGACAGAAAAGTTTTAATGACAATACCGCAATGGAAATTTTTGGACCTTCGTGCGCTGGCGATTTGATTTTCTGTTTAACTTTCGTTGCAGCAAGTTCTGCTCTCCATGGCATTAGGAAACTCTCTATTTCTGACCAAACCATTCAAATTTGTTCTCGTGAAGACAGTAAGATGGCACTGGTTCGTTTTGCTAACCACTGGTTCGGACATGAAAACTTTTTTCGAGGCTCTAAATGATCGTACATTGTTGTGATCGCTTTTATGATATCAGATAATCCTATTGAAAGACCAGTAAAATATATATTCAGGTACACATTCCCCGTGTTATTGATATTGATGTCGTGTAGTTCCGTTCCCGAAGTTATTCCATTCCCATACATTTGGCGGTTTTGACAAGGACCATGCCGGTGCCTGTCCATAGCGAACCATAAAGCCATAATCCCATTGATGATGATGATGGTCATGACGATGTGCCCGTGATGGTCATCCATTATTCTTGCTTTCAGGTGCGCAGAGTGTGCGCGTAATTAGCATGTGTCAGTAAACCTTGTCAGAAAGAATGCTATGCTGAAACAGATCTGAACAGGTTTCACTAACATACATGTATGTCTTTTCTGCAAAAGTAAAACTCGAATGGAAGAGAAATCCAAACACCTAGGTTGTGTATATTTGTGCTTTTTTTGCACTTTCCCGACATGTTTCTGGACTGAGGCTGAGGCTTGTAAGTCTATTCCCTACTCGTTTGTGGGAGCCTAAGCCGGAGCATAAGTTGGGAAATTGTAAAAAAGGACCATACAATCAACGTCTTAATTTCTATTTTATTCGTTTTTCATTTCTCCAGCAAACACATGTCAGCAAAATCTAAGGCGTGGTGGTAATGCAGCATTTTTGCTGACAAAGTTTGCTGACACGTCAATTATGGTGCGCAGGTACATTCCTAGAGTACGTATGTAGGTACCTAGGTATGTGAGAGTGCGATCCGAGACCAGCAGGCAGGTGATAACTAACCGTTAGCTGGCAACAGATGCAAACATCAACAAGTGTATATTAACAACGGTGGAGGGGTCTGTTTGGTTCCACAGTGGGTTGACTTGAGTTGGTTTAGCATTACTTGTTGTCGAAAGACGTCGGTTTATACTTGAAGTCTTGAATAAAACACCGCTGGAGAACATTTGATTTGAAAATGTGGTTCTCCGCCAATTCAATTGCAGTGATGGCCATTATTGAGGCTGCTATATCAATCGGTTAGTTTTGCGTTTTACGTACTGTGGACAGATAACAATCAAATTAAATATGCCGTTCATTCGTTGATTCCAGCAGGATCGAGCAATTTAAAAAATCTTTCTAAATTGGCTTTCTGGCATCGATCAAAAGCAGCGCTACAAACATGATCACCGACGTGGTGATGCTTCACACACACACACACACACACACACACACACACACACACACACACACACACACACACACACACACACACACACACACACACACACACACACACACACACACACACACACACACACACACACACACACACACACACACACACACACACACACACACACACACACACACACACACACACACACACACACACACACACACACACACACACACACACACACACACACACACACACACACACACACACACACACACACACACACACACACACACACACACACACACACACACACACACACACACACACACACACACACACACACACACACACACACACACACACACACACACTAAACTAATAAAATGACAAAATCAATATAAATATACAGTAAGACTCCAAATTTCAGACTGCGATGGCTTGGTCAAACGGTCGGTTCGCCAAGATCGCACCTGCCTGATAATGGAACCCGCTTTGCTGTCATTCGCAGCAGCCAAACAACAATGCGTGGCGCAGGGTTGGCGCTTGGCCGTCGTAAACAATGACAAACTTCGAATCCAAATGGCCGACCCGTTGATCCGAACCGAAGTTTGCTGCTTTTTTAGTTTAATGGGTTCTTTTGTTCGTTATAGTAAATTTCCAAAATTCGCTGCCACACAGTAAAATACGCCCCGTAGTTAAAGGGGGCGCGACATTATACATTTTTGGTGTGCCACACACCAATATTACTGCAGAAACGACAAGAAGACATCTGAAGTAGCATGTTGCCAGCCAGCCAGGCAGCTGCGCGCAATGTTTCAGAACCGCACATGGTTAACGTTCGGGTTTCGAACTTGACATTAACCATGGGGCGTATTTTACTGTGCGGCAGAAAAATTTGGAAATTTACTATACAAAGCACGGATTTTACTGGCACACTGTGTGTGAGTTATAGTTAAACTTGGTGATCGGATCGGATATCGGACTTTCTTTGGACACCTAATAATGTTAAAAGTGCTAAAAATTGCAGCCGACCAACTTTTCGCCTTGGTGGGTGATTTGGGTCGGTTTCGAGCAAGATGCAACCGGGGCTGAACCAGCGGGTGGTTGGAAATGGCTGGACGGACCGATGGGAACGGCCGGTGAGAGCATTGTCTTCCCCACGGTCGCCCCTCTCGTGTCAAACGAGTCTTCTCCACATTTCATCTCCCCACCAACAACGTGTTATTGTGGATTAAAATTGCCTTTCGTACACTGTCCCACTGGTTCCCCTTGACCAACGTATGCACTGTACCTGTAGGAAAAATGAACCTTTGTCTTCCCCACATATACCTATGTATAGGTACCCCAATGACCAACATGTCTTCCCCACCGTGGTTGGCAACCAAACCGAACGACAATGGCTTTGCCGACGGTGGTTCACTGGCGATGCAAAGCACGTCCGGCGTGGCTGAGTTGAATGACAGAGATTTCCCTTCGCTCCTGCCTTCGATATGTCAAGCTGGTTTGTGATAGTGATGTCTCGATTGTGTAACTTTATCATAATTCTGCTGCGCTCTTGTTGAAGTAAAACCCGAAAATTTTAAAGAAAATCTCTGCAACTCGCAGGTGTGGAATCGTATGAGGTCTCCGACATCGAAAGTGAGTCTGTGAACTTGGACAATCCTCCATTTTCTTTTTCCGATTTTTTTCTAATCGTTATCCGTTTGTTTATGGAATTAACTTGAGTCCCGCATACTCAAATTTTTGTCGGTCCGTCCGGTGTGAAGAGCGGAACCCGGTCCGCGGGTTTTGCCTTCAATTTGTAATTTATCTTGCGGATTCGAGGTTTCGACCTTTGATTACGCCAACCGGTCTCGTTTGAATATCAAAATAAATAATAATATCGTTTCAATAAATGAATATCAATACTGTGAAAAGCAATACGTGCAAAAAGCACGCCCTATCACGAAAGTTTGAGATGTTGTTTGCAGTCAGTGCCACAGACGAACAACGTCTCGATTGTCACGGCGTGGCGGGTAGTCAAATCGGCAGCAGTTGTTTCTTCATCGAACCAACAGCCCAAACGTGGACTGCGTGTTGGGCAGCTTTGCAGGCCAAAGGAGCCCGGCCGGCCCGAATCTACACAAAGCCGATAATGGATCTGATCAAGACCATGCTCACCACTGGGGTGTGTTTGGGAGATGGAATTATGTATGTGTGGCCTTGTGGTGCATTCGCACACTGACGATGACCTGGTGCATCCGCCCAGCTGTGAAACGTGAATTGTAAGGTTGTTCTAGGGGCTTTCAGGTGCATCAGGGTGTACCAACACCAAAGTGACCCTCAAAAACACACGAGCTGGTTTGCTGGCCTTTCCCCACCATCTTAACTCAAAATTCAAAAATTTCAAAATTTTTACTAAATTCTAAATTTGCTAAATATATCCCAGACGTTCTACTGGACATCACTCAAATTCACGAGTGCAACATCAATTGAATGGATGCTGGATGCTAGCACGTCGGATGTCTCGACCGGCGCTTGGGATATTCGACCAAAGTCGGACCCACTTTTGGCACCGGGACCCACCAATTGCGCAAAACTGTCGGGAACTGACGGACGGTATTACAGTGACAGCTGCACCGCCAATCTGCAATGTTTGGGAGAAATTGGTGGGCGAACGTTCGGTGGCCATAAAGTTAACGTCGATGTCGTTCACGGCTGTGTTTAAATTTCAGTCGGACCATTTCAAAAGTACGAGCTGAAGACGCTTGATCAACGAATGCAAGCTCTGAGCCCAGGTGAGACAGGTCATAATAATGCACTGGCGATGTTCTGGTGCACCACCTTCCCGTGAAATATACCGAAAGGAGAAAACCTGACAACAGACTGTTATACAATTATGGTGACGCCAAGGAGTGCCGCAGAAACAAGCGCACCACAAACACACGCTCTTTATTCTGGTGTCCCAGTGCACACTCAGCCCACAGCCGAGACTGCATCTTGATCTAGCAAGGTGTAGTAATGTGCATACGCATTCACTGCACACCAAGCAAAAGCGTACCTATATTGCAACTGCTGTCTTGCTGAGATTTGTGTGTATGTAGTGTATGTACTGGGCTCCCAACACCATTCTGTTTCACGCACCCAGCTAAATAATAAAAGCAACGTTAAAATCACCGGTCCACACCTCCTGCACACAGGAGTGCGCGCGGCAAAGAAACAAAGATGAAAACACAAACAGAATGAGCGTTTGATCGTAGGGAAGGGACGTGCTTTGTGGAGGCGAGGGCTAACTGACAATCGGGATAGTTACCCTCCACAGGGTTGGGCAAAAAAAACGACGGCGTTTTTTCTCAAAAAAAACGACGTTTTTTTTAAAAAAAAACGCCTGGGTCGTTTTTCGTTTTTTTTTAAATCCTGAATTTCCTTGATTTTCCCTGATTTTTCAGGGAAAGTACCCAGATTATCAAGGAAAATCAATTTTTTGTCCCATTTTTTTCAAAAAATTTTCGACCAATTTTTACTTTGTCGAGATACGTCGATATACGGAGTTTGACTTTCAGTGATGACCCCGGCCAAAGTTGGTCCCACGATGCGGGTCTGATATGGGATCTTAGCAACTCGCTAGAAAAGGGTTGAAACCTGTTTATTTTGCCTCAGAACACATAGAATGACTTCATTTAACCACGTTTTCTTCACAACATGAGCGTTTTCCAATTTTTTTGGGGGCATATTTTGGTCATCTGGGCGTTTTAAAAAAAACGTTTTTTTTTAAAAAAAACGTTTTTTTAAAAAAAAACGATTTTTTGGAAAAAAACGTTTTTTGCCCAACCCTAACGTCGTCTGACAGATACGTATCTGCTTTTGCATTTCTTTGGTTTTATTTGTCGAAATTTCTTATATCAATATTTTAGAATTACGAAATCTACGAAATCTAAATCTCAAAAAAACCATATATAAAACATCTTTAGACAACATGTTCGATTTCAGCGTCGTATCTGTCGAACCTCACCCTTGCCAATGGCAATGACCCCCGTTTGTGTGCGTTTGAATGTCAGTCAACGGAGGGATGTCTCGGCTACAATCACAACGGCGGCAGTGGTCAATGTGAATTGATGACATTCAAAACGGACGGGATACCAAGTCATGGAGGCTGGATGGCCGAAACCGGCACCAGTTATTATGAACGGATGCATTGACCGTCTCACCATGGGAATTGTGAACGAAGAAAAAATACTATCCCAGCGTGATATAAGAAATCTCATCTGAAATGTCTGAAGTCTGAATGTCTCTTCTCTACTGAAAACATTTGTGACTTCTTAGGGCTCCACCAGATAGACCCGAAACCCGAAACATAAATTTTTTCTATGTCCATGTTTCGGGTTTCGGGTTTTGAAAAAAAAACCCGAAACCCGAAACACAAAGCATGATAATCGAAAATGTTTTGGTCTTGCCGCTTGTAGCTGACGTGAACAATTTATACAGTCAGTCGAAACATTTGCGATTATCATGCTTCGTGTTTCGGGTTTCGGGTTTTTTTTTCAAAACCCGAAACCCGAAACATGGACATAGAAAAAATTTATATTTCGGGTTTCGGGTCTATCTGGTGGAGCCCTAAAAGTCTGTGACGAAACTTCTGTTTTTGATTTGTACCGATGGTCCCCGTAAGCCTGAAACATATATATTTTGATACCAAGATTTCACTGTTGTGTTTCCGCGCCTTCATTCCTGAAAAATTCCCCCTATGTTATTTTTCCTTGCACTTTTCCAATAATTATCTATCTGTCGGCACCGGTTCACACTGAGAAGCGAAATTTCAACTGTGCACCCAACGTTCGAAGTCATTCGAATCGCGAAAAATGAACTGCAAAAAAATCACGTGTGTATGTTCATTCCACCCAGATCTGCGTCCATTCAACTGTTCAGAATGTGGACGCTGCAGTTCAAACAGCTGGCGGACTTTCGTTCTCATCAGGAGCCAGTTCTAGGTTCATTCCGTTTTTGTTAACCTTCAATTCTGAAAGCAGTTGTTGATAATTGACAAACGCACAGTATCTAGTTTCGTTTGGAGGGATCATGCTACGAAGCAATCGCGACGGACATCAAGTTTCTTTGTTCATTTCTCGCTCAAAGTTGCTTTTTCAAGTTTTGCTCTATCCCCTTTTGTCCGCTAAATCACGCCACGTGTTTTGTTTGCGTTCATACAAGGAAACGTTGTCGTATCTGGAAACGTTAGCAATCAATATACAGCAGTGATTCATTTTGATTATCGAGAAATCCGAAAAAAGTATTTCATCCAAAAAATCCAAGTTTGGTGTCATGACCACTCATTCGAGTTCCGGCATTCAGTTTCTGCTGATTTGGCTGTCGATTGTGTGTTGGTTCGATGTGATCATCAATATGGTTGAGCCGACCACAAGACTTGCGCAACAACCCACCCCTGCCATTGCCGCCGTTAGTGACATTGGGACAATATGGTTCACTCTTGTAATTAATGGGTGTCATTTGGGATGGGCATGAAAACCGGGCATGTTATTTCAGCAGTTCTTAATTTTCACAGATTAGGGTCGAACTGTCGAAGTCAAGAACTAAATGAAATCAATTTAAATATACACCACATTTTGCCAAATCTGTCAATAAATATATCTATAATAATATATTGCCCCATTCCCAGATTCTCTTCACCACATGTCTACTTGACCGTTGGCGTTTCATCTGGCTGGCGTGTCCCGCTTGCATGTGCTTAGCATTGAGGGCATTTCAATTGATCGTCAATGACCTGGCCGGGGATCTGATTTGCACTTTGTTAGTTTTCCTATTTTTGCCGTCGGAAGTTTTCAAAAAAACTCGTAATTCAGTCGCTCACATTTCGGTGCATACTGTTGTTCTCTGGTGGATTAGTCTTTGAACGAGCGGACACACAATAACCGATATACGCATGATATTGATGTTTGATTGATATTGGTCGCACAATGACTTTATAAGAATCGGTCAAATTTTTTCCTGAATCGTAAAGCGGGAAAGTGACGAGGCAGTGACGTTGCGTTGCACAATCGCGCACAAAGCATGCAAGCAATTAAATGTTTCAGACACCACAGCAACGTGGGTGCTCTGCTTAGATTATTTTCAGCTTAAAATGTTTTGTGAGAGTCACAAATAGCACAGTGGTTAAGAGTGACTGAACGTGAAAATCAGGATTGATTTGATGAATTCTTATATAGCCATTGTGCGACCAATATCGGATGAATTTCTAATCAAGCGGAGATTTTGGTTATTCATAACAAGTATGTTTTCCAAGACTCGATATCCTCGGAGAATGTCCTTTTTGTCCCTTCAGTATGGACGTTCGACGCAGTGATTGTATGGCATTGCGATGGGTGCACATCGCTGTGAATCTGACTGGCTTGATTGCACACTCATATTTGGTGTAAGTTTGTTCCAGGTGTAACCAACGGTGCCTTCAAAACTGCGAAACTGCGACATTATTATTCCAGAGTTTAGCCTCATTTTCCTTGAGAGGCAATAATAGTCACCATCAACAGCGTAGTCGAACTTTGATCAATTTGCCCAAAAACGCACCCACTTTTCTGTGCATGGGCTTCGGTTTAGGCCTATTTTTCAGGCTTCAGGCTTAGGTTTCAGTCTGAATCGAATAAGGCACACAGCCAAATCGAACAACTTCTCTATCTCTCACAAACGCTGCCGGTAGGCGAAGTCAGCGGGTGCTTTTTGGGCAAACTAATCGCACATCGTAATCGTTGTTATCATGCCCATTGCATGTGCAACACCGCCCTCAAACACGTCACAATCACAATAACAAATGATATTTTTTATTCTTTTTTTTTTCAGATTCATATTCTACGGCTATTGGAAGGACATGTCAAGAAAAGAAATGATGGTTAAACGGTGCGCGGCCGATTACGGTACTCGACCGGAATATTCGTGGAATCGGAACAAGAAATGGCAATAGAATATGTTGATGTTCGAGATTGCTGGTCTTTTGATGAGCACAACTTTTTCAGCTACACACACAACACACTACAAAGTCACATATCCCAGTGATGTCGTGGAAATACCGGGTTTTACACGTGGAATAAGGTGTTTTGTTTACAGAAATAAAAGTCGCGGAAAGAAAATATAACATCCTTGGTGTCATACACGAAGAATTTCTCCGCCATATAGGCGTGGCGCTGAGATGGCTCGTTCAATATGGCTATTAAAAGCCCTTTGCACTTTGCAGTTTGTGGGAACATAAAGTTACTGTAGTGAATGCTGTTCAAAATTCCGTAATGTGCTTCTTTTATCCATGCCTCATTGTTCAGCTTCGATCACCCGCTTAGAATTGATCCGCATCCATCATTTCGAAAAGTGCCGACTTATTTTTCTATTGCGCTTTCAGAAAACACGTGAGTGTAGTAGTCCAACGATATTAAAATCATAGCAGAATACCAAAAAATACTGATCTGAAAGCTTTTTGTTTCTGAGCTGAAGATTGAAAAACTTCCCGCTCCTTCGTTTTCTCGATTTCATACCGGCTGCCAGGGGACTCAAGCTGCACCACCATAAATGCGGACTTTTTTGATGGGAAGAAAGAACGTATACCGTGTCCCTATTGCTTTCTACATCAGGCAATGTTTGTGGTCTGGAATATACCTGATTCCTGCATTCCAACAGAACAAAGCTGCAAGTGGAATTGATGGATAGTCACCGGAGTTTTAGGCCAGAGTTGCATCAGAGCTTATGTAAGTGAATATATTGAAATATATTCCGCTTTCAACCTTGCTCATCTAAGCGCTGAGTGCTGGTTGTTGGTTATTCGTACCAGTGAATTTGTAGCAGTGTTTGTCGTACATCTAAGTCCCGTGTTACCGTGCCTAGTGTAAACTTCTCGAAATGATTTCTCGCGGAACTCTGGTGATTTTGCTGACGGTGGTGTCTGTTTGCGTGGTCGCAGTGCGAGGTGAGCGTCACGTTTGGCCGTGTTTGCCTGAACTATGTATGGAGCGGTTCAAGCTGGACGAAATCATGGTGACTCCAGTAAATATCTAAATATCCTTAATGCAAGAATGACGCGTGACACCCAGGAAAGTCGTCGAAAGTTATCTGACAAATAATGCAATATAGTAGCTACAAGAAAGAAAAATGCCCCAAGGGGCATAAAAGAAATATGGTTCCCTGGCTGACTGGCATAAAAGAACGATACTAGCTTGCACCACTTTGCTGATGTTTCATTAGGCGCTGGAATAAACGTAAGTGTGTTCTGAGCTGTTTGATACCGAACAGTAGACATTGAACCATATTCCCGGCGCGTGCTGTCTTGCCACCAGAGACACAGGGCACGGAGATATTGAAAGATTGCAATATTCTCTTTATTTCTCTCCTTGTTGAACCATCGTGCGCAGCCGAAGACTGCACAGTTACCGTCGTGAGGTTGAAAAGAAGAAACAGTTGCCTAAATACGTATGTGGGTATGCACGAAAGTTTCGATATCGGCTGGGTGTTGGTTCAAAAGAGTTCGCGCCGGGAATATGGTTCAATGTCTACTGTTCGGTATCAAACAGCTCAGAACACACTTACGTTTATTCCAGCGCCTAATGAAACATCAGCAAAGTGGTGCAAGCTAGTATCGTTCTTTTATGCCAGTCAGCCAGGGAACCATATTTCTTTCATGCCCCTTGGGGCATTTTTCTTTCTTGTGTCGTTCTTTTATATCGCGCAAGCGCCAAACAGAGAACCCGGATAAATCAGGCACAGAAAGTTTTCAGTTCCGGCAAGCAATGGTTCTAACACCAAGAAAATGTCGACCATCAGACTTTTCTCAAGTAATCAACGCACATGAGCGCAATGAGGTGTGGGGGTTAGTTTAAGGATGCTGTACTTTTTGGCAGGATATATGAGTCGGTGGTTATCGTGACATAAGGCCAATTTTGTGTTTCGATTTCACTATGGGGTTCTAACAATGGAGACACGCTTGTGTCTGCGTCTTCACCCAACACTGAAACAAAACCAACGCAGTGCCCCACGCGCATGTCCATGCTTTTGAGGAACATGGTAACTTGTCAAGTTATTTATTTTTTTTAATTTACCGCCAGGTATGTATTTGACACCCTAGGTACCATCATTTATAGCGCACTGATTGCGCATCGTCTCAGAGAATGGCACTTGTTGGTTTAGTACCAAGCAAAGCTGTGCAAAGAACTTCCACGCAACCTGTCCCTTCAGCTTCAGCAACGAAATAAGTGTCAAACATCAGTCTCCAGATTGCTTTGGCCGCTGCATCTGATCTTGGATTCAATGTTACGTAAAAACTACTATTTAACTTTCCCACGAAAGTCAAATTATACATGCGGAAAAAGCTTCGAATGTTAGAGAGCAACAGCAATTTTAATTAACAAGTTGATATCTTGTGGGTATTTTATCATGAATGACATCACAGCGCATAAACTGCGAACCGCACCTGTGCTTAATAATTAATCTCAAATAAAAACACGAAAAAAAACTGAAAAATGTTACCCAGAATTCATTAAAAGTTAGTAAGATAAAACAAAGTTAGCTGCGCGCGTGAATGTTTGAACCCGCGGCCTTTCATCTTCAGTGCTGCGCGTTATACCGCTCGGACATCGCTTCGCCAATCTCCTTCACAAGCTTTACTATATATGTAACTACGCGTGCATTGCTGCATTGCCTGTTGTGCTGGCTGCCTGTGTGTGTGTGTGCTGGCTGCCTGCCTGTGTGTGTGTGCTGGCTGGCTGGCTGTGTGTTGTGTTTAATACATTGTGCGCTTTATGAATCAGGCAACTACGTAGCGTGCACTAATGCATTATTGTGTGTGTCTGAGCGTCCATTATGGCTCTTTTTGAGCTGAAAAACATTTAACCAATTGGAATTAATATATGTTTGACGTAACAACGATTAAAAACACATATAACCGCTGATTTTGGCTTTAGAACCATACTTTCTGTACAAAAAGTCATGGTCTGGAACCGTTAATACTAAAAGTTACGAACTCGGCGATAGCACCACCGTGTTTCTCGAGTGCGAAAACCACATAAACAACTTTAATAGTTCTGGTAACCCAACTTTTCGGCGAAATTTTACTTCGGGAAGCACACTTTACATACAAAAAGTCGTGGTCATGGTCTGGAACCGGTCTCAGTCGTGGAGTTACGAAGTCAGCCATAGCACCATCGTGTTTCTCGTGTGCGAAAACCCTATATGCGATATTAACATTTCTGGTGTTCAGTAACGTCTGGGCCCTGACTACTCTTTTGTGGAAAAAAAAAGGGAAAGAACGTTTTTACAAAAATTTCAACTGTATCTTGCCCGCGATCGCGCGAGTGGGCACGCAGCGGAATGAAATTTTGTGTGGACCTAGAAGTCCACGCCGTACAAGTTGTGTGCAAGTTTGGGCTTCTCAAGTTAAGTCTTGTGAAAATGGCGTGAGTTTAAATTTTTCAACTCACGCAATATAAGGAATCAACCATATGTCGCTTAGCATTACCATGCTAGCTCCGATAGTAATGATCAGTGGGACAAACCAGCGCACAATAATCAGGTGTATGTGCTGTTTGCACCAGGGTTGGGCAAAAAAGGTCTTTGAAAAAAAATTTAAAAAAAATTTTTTTATTTTTTGCGGGAACAAAATGTTCTAAAACGTCCAAAAATGGCCTTTTTGGGGGTTATTTTTCGTCATTTTTTCTCAAGGGTCGAAAAATTTTCTTCACATAATCACTTTTGGGGCTTGTATTTGGTACCTTAGATGCCCCAATGATGTTATTATACCTTCCCGTGATACACGAGACACAGTATGCATGTACCTACGTGGTACTTTGATGTCATACCCCATCGGGTCGGTCATATACAGTACCAGCTGCAATTTTTGGCTGATTGAGGCCTGCGCCTGCAGAGCCTGCAGGCTCAAGAGCCTGCGCAGGCTCAATACAAAAGATAGCAGCCTGCAGAGCCTGCAGGCTCGGCGCAGGCTTCGCAGGCCCAGTGTATAAGCGGTCGCAGGCGCAGGCTCATGAGCCTGCAGAGCCTGCAGGCTCTGCAGGCTCGGCGGATGCACAGCTACTTTTTGTGATATGTGATGTGATTGTAATTCCGTTTTTCTCAGTTGTTTGAAGCATTTGGCGATGTTGAGGCTGCGACATACCAAAAACGGTGAAAGAATTAATGTTGAAACTGTCACAAAAAACCAACATTTTATCAATATTCGCTGTCGAACAAGAAAAACGTTATTTTTCGCGTCTATATCAAGTTTCAGCAACAAAAACAGGTAGAAAGGTGATCATTCACAGACCAAACGTGCTAAAAAAAGTATCCACGCTAATGGCTAAATAGGAGATAAAACGCACTCTGTCCATAAAATGTTCAAAAACTGACATCATAAATTTGATAAAGGAGCAGACGAGACGATATTTCAACAAATCAAGTTCATGTTTTCTTGAGGATGATTCAAAATCAATCTTGTGAGACAAATACAAATGCTCCAGCATTATCGAGTCATACAGCAATTATACTCAGCATTCCAGCCAATTGACGTTGACTGACAGTTTTGTAGGACACAGGACTATCCTCATCAACATTCATCTGACCCAATTCTTCAAGTATGGTGGAGTCGATCTGACAGTTGATCGCTTTCTCACACTCTGGTGATAGTAACTTGTTCAGAACCGGAATTTATAAATTGTCGTTGTGAATTCTCCATCACAATGTCGCCTGAAAAGCAAAGGCCACCGCTTTGAATCTGGTGCGTGAACAAGAAGTGGAAAATCAGGGTTTATCTCACAAGCTTTCACGCAAAACAATATCAAAAAAACAATAAATCAACCGAAATTGTTCAATATCTTGCTTCGTCTGTTGAAGTGTTTGCTCCACTTTGGTGAGACGACAAGCCAAACCAGCAATGGAGGACGGACAGGGAACGGTTTGTTCGGGTACCACAATTTTGAACTTCAAAACCAACTGTTCCAGTGTCATATCATCTAGCATATGAAAGCATCAAATAGCATCTAAAACTGCGCAAAAAGGTGCATTTCTTGCTTCATTTTTCAATACAGACAAAAACAGAAAACGAGTTTGTGCGTTCCACGTTGCAAATGAGAACACCCTTATGCTCGTGTATGAAAACAGTAATATGCAACATTGAGTGCGTGTGTGTGTTTGGAGCTGTGCACTGAGCTGTGGTTATCACGTGACTTCTAATTATGCTTTGTCACTGCATTAGGGTCTGCACCTGAACAAAAGCAAAACAGCCAAGCGCACCCAGCCGTTATTCTGTACCCATGTTTTTCGCACAAAGATACAAGATGCACACACATTTCACAAATCACGCCACCGACCAATGAAAAAACTGGTCAAAACAAAAACAGGGATCATGAATATAATGTTTTATGCGTTTTATCTCCTTAGCCATTAGTGTGGATACTTTTTTTAGCACGTTTGGTCTGTGAATGGTCACCTTTCTACCTGTTTTTGTTGCTGAAACTTGATATAGACGCGAAAAATAACGTTTTTCTTGTTCGACAGCGAATATTGATAAAATGTTGGTTTTTGTGACAGTTTCAACATCAATTCTTTCACCGTTTTTGGTATGTCGCAGCCTCAACATCGCCAAATGCTTCAAACAACTGAGAAAACCGGAATTACAATCACATCACATATCACAAAAAGTAGCTGTGCATCCGCCGAGCCTGCAGAGCCTGCAGGCTCTGCAGGCTCATGAGCCTGCGCCTGCGACCGCTTATACACTGGGCCTGCGAAGCCTGCGCCGAGCCTGCAGGCTCTGCAGGCTGCTATCTTTTGTATTGAGCCTGCGCAGGCTCTTGAGCCTGCAGGCTCTGCAGGCGCAGGCCTCAATCAGCCAAAAATTGCAGCTGGTACTGTACGACTGATTCAGCGACCCGACACGTGTTTCTGCTGCTTATTGTCTGAATCCTGTGTTGTTTATGAGTAAATCTTGCTTATTGGACCGCAAACTGTTGTGTCTGATACCACAGAGCAACACTGATCGGTCCATATCAAGCACAGACTGTTGGATTGCACCGAAACGACGTAAACACCCTTCATAAGTGATGTAAACCAAGTCATACAAGTGACTTGTGAATTAAAGTTGCATTTTTTCGCGTTTTTGCGCGTTTTTCAGGCAAATTTGGTAAAATTTCCCGGAATCTGAGACTGAGACTAAAATTTCTTTTTTAAAAACTTGTCTAAAAATTTTTTTTCAACCCTGGTTTGCACGTCGGTCACTACACCACACGAGCAGGGTGGAAAAGTTGCATATCAAGTAACGAACAAACCTATTCAAATATTTGCAGAATCAGAGATCACATGGAGATGTTGGGACTACAAAGCGAAGCACATGATATGGAACCCTTGTGAAGAACATTGTGATGAACACAACTGCTACACGTACTCGGTGAAGACGGCAGATCACACGTGGCCTCGCTGCACGAAAATGTAGGCGGCCAAACTTGGCGAACGGTCTCACCCTCGGGTTGCAGGACCACGATCACATTAATACTGTGTTGCTGTTTTGATAGACGCATTGAAACAATCGGTGTCTCAATACGTTGAACACGGCACAGGATAGCCAGCAGTTAATGCGATTGCACTGCGAATAAATCAAATGTCCAACCTAAAAAAATATAACAGTTAGTTAGATGATCAGCTAAGTAGCGGGTAAAGGACACGGTATTTTTGAGATACGCTGTGAAAAAAACAACCGTAGTGGCGCACCTAGAACTGGGCCACCCAACGCAACACAGGCAACACACAACACAGAACGCGCAGGCATGCGCGTACATGCGGCATGCACAAGCCAATGCGCGTGCAAACTAAATGTGCATGAAAATACAAATTCAGTTTGAATTGGGTACCCAGGGTACCCCAAAGTTGGAGAATTCGCGCGCGCGCGAATTCTTATTCATGGGAAACGCAGAAATTCCAAAACTTCGACCTGGATACCCACAGCCGGCAAAACGCAGATATGTGACGCAGCAGCAGCCAAAAAATATGCGTTATGCAAATCCCGAATACACGTGGACATATTTAGTTGACACCCTGTAATTCCAAATCTTATTTCTGCGTTTTTTTGGAAAATCTGCCTCCTATCTTTTGCATGGTGGGTACCATGGGTAACATGGGTCCAGTGGGTTCCCAGGTCGATAAGGCAAACCTGAAATATGCCAAGCACGATAAACAGCTGATGAACAGTCCGACGATGAACTTTTGGCTTACTGCAGCTCGGACCCCTCGTAAAACAGAGCTGAGCTCGAGAAAAGTTAAAGTAGATCAGGAGCCGAAAAACGCCTAAGAAACCGGCTGTTTATGGCGTTCATTTTGCCAATGACAAAAAGGCTCGACAGGATGACATTTAGCCCTGGTTTACTGACAGTGGCAAACTGCTGTTTCCGATAAATGACATAGAACAATCAAGGGTTACTGTACCGTCAAATCGTTTATTTTGTCGCTTTGAGCCACACAACAGCAGCACACAAGCAATGGGTGATATTTTCGAAACGGTGTAAAGGTGAGTTGGGTGTAAAGGTCGGTGGACAGCTCGGCCGACAGCTCAGTGTGACAGACCTCGGTGTAAACTTGAAACATTCCACGTTAATAACCGGCAATGTTTCACGTTTACACCGAGCAACGCCGACCGAGCTTTCGACCGAACTTTACGCCGACCTTACGCCCAACTGACCTTTACACCGTTTCGAAAATTCCACCCAATGCAGAAAAAACTGCGATGCGATTCGTGATATTAAGCTCTTTTATAAAACAGGAGAAATGTTTTACATATCGCATATTATCATAACCCTTTCAATCTCACTCATGAATGGCTGACCACGATAAGACATTACACAAAATAGAGGCACAGCACCACCAAAAGAATGATATTATTCGTAAGGGATACCTATCTTAGCGGCCAGATTTTACTTCTGGGTCGGTGTCTTTCCGTGATGACGAAGTTCGCCCGTAAACACCAAGGTGGAATTTAACGCTTCTGAAATTCCTGTGAACAATGTTGTCTGTGCCCAATCATATTTTTCTCACCCACAATCAGGGTTGGGTTTAAAAAAAGTAAAAATTTTTTTGCAAAGAATTTTTTTTCAAAGTAAGTCTATCTTAAATTTTAAAAAGTAAGTCCACTTTTTTATTATTTTTCACTTTTTTTCTTTGTTTTCCAATTTTTTAAGGTAAAAAGGCATGTTTTTATGCGTTTCATTGCACATTATTTTCTCAAAAAATCGCCTGAGGCGCTTACATTCCAGTTTGAAATGGTATTGTGATGGACTCATACAGTTCCCAGAGATCCCAACAACCGTTACATATATAAAGCAGGACACCCCACACCGCATACCATACAGTTATTGAGCGTTTCGTAAGATATCGACTGACTCCACGTTGCTCGCCTGTTTGCAGTGGTCGTGGATTAGTCATTTGTTGCTTTTGTGACACAAAATGAGTATGGTGTACCAAGTCTATACCCCTCTTCAAATTTATCCCCAAATTTAGAAACAGAAGGTAGGCCTTCGATTTGTCATATATCCCCACAGAGTTACCTTAGATGTTCTCAAAGTCATGACCAAAGGGATTCGATCGCAGCTGATCGACGTAATGCAAGTCAGTGGAAAAGTTCTCTTTTGTGTCCCTCAAAACATGCCTAACGAACATGATTTCAGCAATTTCATTCTTCAAGAAACCATGTTATTGGTCCGGAATAAAAAAAGTGATTTTTAAAAAAAATTCAAAAAGTTTTTAAAAAAAGTTCGATAATAAAACAATTTTTCAATCCAACCCTGACCACAATACCGTCCAAAGCGTCGAAAGCAGGGTTGAAAAAAAAATTTTTTTTATTAACGAGCTTTTTTTTAAAAAAAAAATTTTTTTTTTGATTTTTTTTGACGAAAAATTTTTTTATTAGAAAAAGTGTTGCAAACGACGTTTCAGGATAAATGAAATCGATACAACATATTTTTCAAAAATTGAAAAATTTTCGCCTCAGACCGAACTTGTGTGGTGACACCCGGTAGTATTGTGCAGATTCCATGGTCTCCGACCAGTCTGAGGTTGATGTTCACTAACGATGTTACTCTGATGTATTGTAGCATGCCGTACAACGTATTTTAATGCATCTAATGCCGTATATCTGAGATACGACCATCAAAATATCGATTACAGCCCAAATCTTGCGCGTCAGATCGACTTTGCGCGCCCGGTTTTGCACAAGACCTGCATATATACATATGTAGTAGCATGTAGTAGTACATTATCGGTGCCACATCACTATAAAAGACCAGCCCCGCGCATCCCTGTACGGATTTGGGGACAATACAGGGCGCCGCAGCCGCGATTTTGGAAAAATTGTCTCGTCCACAGAAAAAGAGTGCCAATTTTTTGCCTCGAAAAAGGCCATTTTTGGACATTTTAGCCCATTGTGGGCAACTTTTTTTTATTAAAAAAAAAGCAAAATCTGAGTTTCAAAAAAAAAATTTTTTTTTTTTAAAAATTTTTTAATTGACCACTTTTTTTTTGAAACAACCCTGGTCGAAAGTGTTGAAAAACACATATATCTCCGTCTGCCCTCTTTTAGTGGCCATGCTTGGGACCCACACAGCTTCCGGTGTCACCACAAAGATCATACACTCTCTGGGATAAGGGATATTTAGGAGATGAGATGATGACTGTTTGGAAACAAAACTGCGTTCGAACTGTTTCACCATACAGAAGGTTCGGTTGAATTGACTGTGAAGAAATAGCTCACTTTGCAGCACTAGTACCGCGTCGGCGTCGGCTCGCGTTTGTGTCAGTACCAGTTCCTTTAATCCGCCAAACGCGCTGTTTTTCACCAAAATGCCAGCGGCTCTGGTTGTGAGCAAAGGGGCTCCGATTAAGTCGAGCTTTTCGAGCTTTGAACAGCGGTCACCTGGACATATGAAGAGACGTTGATGATGAACTTTGAAGGCAAACACTATTCACAGCCGGGTTGGACAACGGCAGGCTTGTTGTGTAGCGCTTAATTTCGAAAGCAAAATTTCGTTGTCTTGTGCAAAAACACGCAAAAAGGCTAGGATGAAACAGCACATGAGCAGGCAAAAGCAAAATGAAAGAAAGTCAGCTGCAAGTGATGTTTCGCACACCTAAATGATTCAAATCCTCATATCGAACGTGCCAGCCCCCGACAGCCAACGTGTTCAAGGTTTTGTGCCAACATTTCGCAATCATTCTCAGCAAATGTGGGTCGGCGGACGCCCTACTGCTTTCGGAATCTTAAAACGACAATTTTTTGTGCAATCGTAAATCATCGTTACAAAAATGAAATGATGTTTGAAAATAGTTGGTACCGGCGGAGAATGCCAATTAGGCCCCAGGGGCCTTATTTGGGACACACATCGGATTAGATGGTATTTCAGAAATAATAATTCCCAAATAATAAGACCCCACTGCAGGGTTGGGCAAAAAAAAAATTTTTTTTTTAAATTTTTCGGGGGAACAAAATGTTCTAAAACGTCCAAAAAAGGCCTTTTAGGGGTTATTTTTGTCATTTTTTTCTCAAGGGTCGAAAAATTTTCTTCACAAAATCACCTTTGAGGCATGTATTGCGTACCTAAGATGCCCCAAATGATGTTATTATACCTTCCCGTGATACATGTGACACAGTATGCATGTACTTACATGGTACTTTGATGTCATACCCCATCGGGTCGGTCATATATGACTGATTCAGCGACCCGACAAATATTTCTGCAGCTTATATTCTCAATTCTGTATGGTTTATGAGTGAATCTTGCTTATTCGACCACAAACCGTTGTGTCTGATACCACAGAGCAGCAATCATAGGTCCATAACAAGCACAGACTGTTGGATCGCATCGAAATGACGTAAACACTCTTCATAAGTGATGCAAACCAAGTCACAAAAGTGACTTGTCAATTAAAGTTGCATTTTTTCGCGATTTTGCGCGTTTTTTAGGCAAATTTGGTAAAATTTCCCCGAATCTGAGACTTTTTAAAAAAAACTTGTTTAAAAAAATTTTTTTTCCAACCCTGCCCCACTGAGCATAAGCATATGAAACATAATCGAAATTGACCATAGATGGGGGCTTATTGGAAAACATTACGAATAATCCCACACTGGGGAGTTACTCGGGGCACTTTTTTGGCATTTTCCTGTATCAAGTTGGCATGATCGCCATAGTCTCACGTGCTTTTTAGTGTTGTGGACAGTTCGAATTTCATTTTCAAAAATTGTGTGTCATAAATTGTGTCACCACGACAGAAAACGTCACACAGTTTGCAACAACGGTGTTATCAGGTTGATCTCAATCATGAATTATATCTTCAACGCAAAAAAGTCCCCGAATCGATCACCAAGTTTGACCGAATCCAAATTATATCCAATCCGCAAATCAAATGACCGTGGTGACCGCTTATGTTTCACTCAACCCATAAAGTTGATTTAAGTTGGTTTATGGTGGCAACCACTGGCGCTTTTGTCATTGACAACGCCCAGGGCGCCATTGCAGTCTGACATTCTGGGCCGAAACTGCATCCACAGATCTAACGCAATGCGTGCCCACAAGTTTCGTTATATCCAATCCTACGTATTATATCACTTAACCTGTCGATGGCGGCAGTATCAACGTTTCAATGTGCCTGCAACCACAGCCCAGCGACCAAAGTACGGTTGAAGTCACGGCGAAACGATCGGAAGAGAAAACGACGTGTTTCAAATTGTGATTGTGCACGCTCGCCAGCCAGAGACACCTGCGCGGAATTCGAAATTTGAAATTTTGACATGCAAAATAATCATTCCTGGTGACATCATAATAGGATTGGTCAGGGCAGACCAATTTCGGATATTTCTTGTTTCAAACGTAGTCAAAAAAAATTTAATCAAAATTGGACACATCAAGACATGAATTCACGAAAGGTTTAGTCACGTCACGTGACCACGGCGCAGACCCACGTTTGACACCGACCAACCTGTCTGTCAGTGACTCGTCGTTGTTTGCAATTTTTAAATATTCCAAATTTTCTCCAGTTTGCTGTAAGATGTCAGCCAGAGCCGACTCGAGCGCGCCACTGAAAAAATAAATAAAACCTGAACTACTGTTCGCCAAGGTACAGTAAAAACATTAAAACGCTTCTATTTATTTTATGTCATAGTAACTTTGTCAAATAGTGAGGTATGGGAGTTAATGCCCATATCTAAAGCCGGAAACCAACTTTGAAACATTCGCACAGCAAACGCCGTTCGGGTTTACATGTGGACATTGACTATGGGGCGTATTTTGTTGCACGGCAGTGAATTTAGAAATTTACCATACTTGCTTCAAACAAGAAAATCTACTCACGCGGTTCGTGGCGCGGCTGATATGACGTGACGCTCGGGCAGCACCAATGTGACGCCTGCGGAATCAGTAACCTTTATATCAGCGGGTGCAATTTTCGAAACGGTTGTAAAGGTCAGTTGGGCGTAAAGGTCGGTGTAAAGTTCGGTCGAAAGCTCGGTCGGCGTAGCTCGGTGTAACCGTGAAACATTGCCTGTTATTAACGTGTAATGTTTCAAGTTTACACCGAGGTCTATCACACCGAGCTGTGGACCGAGCTTTCCACCGACCTTTACGCCCACCTGACCTTTACACCGTTTCGAAAATATCACCCATAGCAGGTTTTAGATTCAACCCGTTTTTTTACTCAAATCATCAAATCGTGTGATAACCAGTCAGTGTGAGGGCCCTCGTTCTCGCACAATATGGCAGAATCGATCGCAGTTTCTGGAAAAAAATCGATAAAAATTAAATAAATATTGTTAAATCTCTGATCATTCAAGCCTTAATGGCACCTTTGAGTTCAATTTTTGATCTCTGACATGACAATGTTCCCAGTATTCAGGCTCGATCGCGATTCGTCTCCATTTGGTATTCACTTTGGCGCATTGAGCAAGATCGATCGATTCAAGTAACGGTATGACAAAAACGAGCGCCTGTGATGTTTCATAATTATTGGTGAGATGCAGTCGCCCTCCGCTCGAGCGTTGACTTTTGATCATGCCCATTCTGGAGATCGAATTGCGTGCGACGGGGATCGGGGGTGATACCGAAATCGTCAGAAGATCGGTTGAGGGGACGTTGGGAGGCTGAAAGTTGGGTACCATAAAAAAGAGAAAAAAGCTGCGGACATCCTTTGCCATATCCGTATCCTTCCGTACTGCAAACATCAGTTTGGTCCGTAATTGTTGATTGTTGTTGTTGTTAGCCACTTGGTTAGCCCGGGTATCAAGAAAACTGAGGTTGTTATCAGGACCATTAGTTAAGGAGTTTGTGCTCCTGCTGTATGTGTGTATGTACATTTATGTACATTACCCTATTGTCGGAAATTGAATACGGGGGTTCTATTTTTTACTGGGGTCAAGTTGGGGTTCTATTATTGGGGGGGGTCAATTATTGGGGGTTCTATTTTCTTCACTCACCCAAACCTGAAAAAATCACTTTCGAAAAAAATGTGTGTTATGCTCTATAATTGTGTTTATAGATGTTGAATCTTCACTTATTTGTCTTATTAAGTCATCAATGACTGTGTAAACTGCATATGTTTAATACAACAATAAAGCCTTACCATATCGCTATGTGGTGTACCGCATCAGTTGAGGATGGTGTTCTGTTATTGGGGGGTTCTATTTTTGGGGGTTCTATTTTTTCACTCGGTCCAATTTAGGGGGTTCTATTATTGGGGGGTCAATTTTTGGGGAGGTTCTATTTCCGACAATACGGTAGCTCGTAAATCCCTCTCAGATGGGCGTTGGATTAAGTTAAATTCATCCGATATTAACAATACTCATGGTGCATCAGGCGATCGTCAGTGCGCACCACAAAGATGTTCAGTTTGACCAACCTGCATGTGCCCGACCACATCGTCAGCATTATAAGATTCAGGCATGACCACATTTGGTGTCATGTCCTTCACACTGCGTCTGGCTGGCTGATGTTTCACAGGTGATGCTACACTCGTGTAGCCAGAGTCCACAGACCGGGGCCGTTTCGGTATACTTGGTCGACGTTGTTCAACGACGGCATCGGGTTGGTCAGGTATTGATGGCGGAGTGCGGTACTCGGGTGCGGGAGTGCGGTACTCGACTACAGGTACCGCACCGGAAATCGATCGGCGATTATCATTGTTGTTGATTTGAATTGCTTCTTGTCTGAGCCGCGAGATTTGTGCCTGATAATCAAGGTGGACGGCTTGAATGTAGGACTCGATCTTGTGTCTCGCTTGCGACTGTTGATTGGCGTGCTGTTGTAGTTGACCGGTAAGGTGGTTGACGTGACTGAAAAAGAAGATATAATAAAATAATTAATAATTATATCTATACTACTAAAACAGGAAGACGTCTGTGTGTGTGGCCCCCTCCCTCGGGGGCACGGGTCAATTTTCACGGGTAGCTTTGGTTATGCTAACGGGTCTTCGGGGGGGGGGGTGGCACGGCACGGGCGCGGGGCTGTAGCCTGGCCGTAGGCACGGGTCCCGTCTAGTTAATATTGATGATGTAAATTTAATAATAAAATAATAAATAATATATTTTGAAATTCAGGCTTTACATAACATGGTCGGCACCTATCATAACACATCGATGCACCTAGCTCATCGTGCGTTTTATGCTCAACGTTTAATTTTTCACTATCATTTGTTCGCGCCTACACAAGGAACGTGCGACGCTTTGTCGAACTAATTGATATATAGTAGGCCGTTGCTAACTGAACTTTGTGAATGCATCCTCCAACGCAAACGCTGAATGACAACAACAAGATCGTAAATGTTTTGTCAGCGTTGGATAAACACGGCGAGGTTTGTTTGTGCAATATCGATATGCCCCATGTAAATAACTAACAAAAATTATCAGAAAACAATAATTATTGAAACGTTAAAAAAATTACAGGAAAACCAGCTCCGACGAGAAGTGCGACATACAAAAAATACAGAACACACAGCACCTTTTCAGCTCGCTTTTCGACACCGACAACGCCCTGACGGTCCGGGTTTGTGCGGCCAAATTATCCTCCAACTGCAAGCACCGCTCCCTGAGTCGGCGATTGTGCCAAATCAAACGATAATTATCGGTGCTTGATTGATCGGATGATTTATTTACTGGATTCAGGGCCGGGCTCTTCAGTTTTTCGTCGATGTTCAACTTCATCGGGGGTAATCGAGCGCTTTGATTTGAAGATTTCGGAGCTGCTGCAATTCTGGGCGGTTTGCTTTCGAGATTCAGGAACAGGGCGTCAATACGCCGTTCCAGATCTCGAATTGCAGGGCTGGCTGATGTTTCAAATTGTTGAGCGCTACTGAACCCCAGGTGGTCGGATTCAAGATGCACTTTTAGACAGTCGAGATCGGCGAAACGCTGATTGGCTGCAGCTGTGCGCTGATTGGCTGGACAGAGGAAGCACGGCACACCTGATTGGCTGGAACTGGCAGTGCTCGGTTGGCTCATGGTTCGTGTCTGGAAATGATTATGCGGGTGACAGATTGGGTGTTCAAGAAAAATGGCTCAGAGATATATTTACACTATCTACAGCACATTCTGTTTTTATAATGAGCCCCCTTTGATGGTATGAAGACTTTTTCAGTAAAAGTGGGCATTTCTATCAGTTGTTTCATGCACATGAGAACAATGAAGAGGGGTATTGCGCTGCTATCCGAAACCTTCAAACTGTGAATGTGGGAGTTCAGATGACACCCTGCTATCATGCAGATCGGTGGCACGTGAGACAATAATGATCCCAGAGAATAGAAAGTTTGGAATTTCTAATGAAAAAATGAGAGAATTAAAGTATTCTAATCAAATATGCTCAAAACAATTTTTTCGTAACCATAGCAACTACTTCACATTCAAGAGCAACCAGTTGTGTTCACGCACCTACCCGACAGCGAGCGCTGGTGTCGCATACGCATGGCTGGGTTGCTTATCGGAAAAGCGCACTGATTTTAGGACCTTGGTAGACTGGTGGGCTCTTTTATGTAGTATTGTATTGTTTGCTTTGGGTTTTCGTGCACAATAATAATTGGCTGCTTCTTTTTTTGTAAAAGTCGGTCTTTGAGTTTTTCAGATGTTTTACAATCTGGGAAGAAAGCCTGCATTATGTGTGTACAATGTTTTGGTTACTCGATATTGCAGGATTACGGTAGGGTGTTGCGGAAGTCCAGCAGTGCCATTTCAATCCAGAAACCAACAGGATATAAAATTAAACGTGAACGATCTTCTTGTCATTCTAAAATTGCCTCATTTTTTCCGTTTTCACTTCTTTATGTGTTCTTGTCATATGGCACTCCAAAACGGCACACTGCGTGTGGAAGTTCAGCACAGAAAATTTGACCAGCGCATTTTCAGCGAAACAGTTAGGTATTTCTTTCATTATGGAGCCACAATGTTACGGATTTATGTATGTAGACCTAAAGCCTGATTGAAACACCAGAGCACCGTTGTCACTACGTTTATCTATCCGTCCCATCTTGGTCTTATTGGGCCTGTTGCCCCTTTCTCAGGCCCCAATCTTTGGTGATGATGACCTTTAGTTGTCTGCAGTCAAGCATGACAGCAGCCATCTTATCTGATCATCAAACAATATTATTGTTGTCGTATCTTTTTGCTTTTATTTCGCACACAATATTCCAACATATTTTTGCGAGCTGATTGTTTAGTCGTCAATGCAAATCGTCTGTGATGGTGGTCAACGCAGACAGGACAAGGCAGTCCCTTGTGCGACCGTTCAGTCCCGGGGCACAGGTTCAGGTCCGACTATTCAGGCCCGGCTGGAGCCTATAGGCGTAGACCTATAAATGTGTCAAACATGATGGCCTGAATTGGCCGGGCCTGAACTTCCGGGCCTGAAAAGTCGCAGAATATCGAAAATAAGCGTGAGGAAACATGTAGTATATCTATAGTACATGCATTGAAGACCAGTGTTGTCTATGTGCGTTGCCCACACTAATATAAGCCCCTTTTGGATTGGCTGTTTGATTTTCGCATGACTCTTCAATTATTTGTCCGCTGTGTTGTCAGCGATTTTTTGCACTGTCAGCATGATCGTTTCCTTTATTGCGGTGATGACAACCTTCGGGGGATTCGGATATGATATTTTAGACTTAAAATTGTTATGATATTATTTCTAACGATTTTTGTCATTATTTTCTGCACCCAACATTTCAACTAAACATTCAAAGCTCTGGTCACGCCAAATGAAAAAACAATCCGCTACAAATCTTGCTGTATTTGTTCAGCAACTGTAGTTTATATCTTTTGCCGCTTCTTCAGCAACCATCGATGTAATGATTAATCTAATTAATGATGTAATTTCACGATTGAAAGTTCATTCTGTTACAGTATTACTGACTTTCTTTGATCACCATTCAAATGTTAAATCATTCAAAGCTCAAACGTTCATCATTCGATTTCCAGACAACCACACAATGCTATCCAAGCGCTTCATAATCTCAGTCCGACAGTACGCTCTGTACACTACCGTAGTCTTCGGTCTGCTTACCGTAGTCCGGCTCAATCAACTTTCAAGGGATCAAAATGTCCCGGCAAATGACATTATCAATGATTCCAGCCTCAGACCAGTACCTGGGGCCAGACAATTACAACAAGACACGGAGTATGTGGTCGGAAGCAACAACAATTTGGAGAATGTCGCCTCCATTGCGATTGAAAAGCCAACCACCGAC
>JASAMV010000386.1:0-19806 GCA_030248065.1 Rhynchonema sp. JSB1_4
ACAATGGTTCAAAGATTATGCGCATTTCTGCCTCCAAACGTTTGGCGATCGGGTGGGTGCCTTATTTTCATGGAGGCATTTTGAAACCATATCAGTTCTTGTTCAGTTTGCCACTTTATTTGCTTCACTGGCCTATAGTCTATGGTTCCCACTGGCCAGGTGAATTACGCTGTCTTGATGTTCTGAAAGATTTTATCTCTAAATCTAAAAAAACCTGAAAAGATTTCATTCTAAAATCTTAGTACTTGAAGTGACCAAAATTGTGTCGCGGTCCAAGAACGTGGCCACTCGGTAGAATGTACCTGCATTTGTTATCCACTGTGAAACATCTCAGGTGCGATATTGGATGACAATCAATGAGCCGTGGGTGACTGCGTGGTTCGGTTATGGTGAAGGCCGGTTTGCACCCGGTCTTGTGGGACAGCAGGAGTGGGCACCTTATTTGGTGGGTGGTGTTTGCATGTTTATACCCTTTCAGTGAAACATCAGCCAATCTCTATCGATGATTTTCATTATAGGTTATGTATCTACGTGTGTAATGTACTGAGCGCAGTAATGTTGGCCTGTTCCGCCCTGCTTTCGCTGACAGACCGAGGCGCCAGGGCTCGTCAGCGCGAACGCCTCTGGCTCTAACATTTCAACAGGTACGGTATGCACATTCCAGATCTCTATTCGCATCCAATCTTTTCCAAAGAGGGCGGCTGGCCGTCCGAAGTCGAGAAGATGCTACGAGATCGGTCGATTTCACAGGGACGTTGTGTGTCGAAACTTCCTGAATTTACGCCCGCGAGGAAATTGAGATGCTCAAAGTTACGCTGCTGCAATTTCGGGTTTTGAATTTAGAATGTACGAACAGCGATGTTTTGCGTCACGCGTTACATTCGCACTGACTACATATGTCCTGGCACACGAAATCAGGTCGAAACGGGTAACTGTAGGGTGCACAAGGGCTGCTTTTTTACACAATTTCCACACGTCACACTGGTGACTATCAGCTCTCAGTGACGATGCACATCGCGCAACCAAAATCAACGTGAATCGAATAATCGTTCCTTCAATTCACCCTTTCCATTTCAGGGTCGGCCGACTTCTTCGGTCTCAACTACTATCATTCGTCGGTGTGTCGTGCGACCGAGCCGATGCCCCGCGAATACATCGATATCGACACGGGCAACGAAATGTGGAGATGAATCTGCGACAATGGGTGCCGGACGAGTGGACAAAGTTTGTTGGGTATATTATGTCAAGGCAGCGTGTTTGTGCGGTTGCCCGGTTTGACCTGTTTGCACCCATCGGTGGTGCATCAGGCAATCGTCAGCGTGTGTCACCCACCATGTGGCAGCTACAACACAGTGGCGCTGGTCAAATGCTGATTCTTGCACTAATTTAAGTCTCTCAAGACTGTCCAGCCCGGCGATAATTGTCATGTCAGACAGTTTTGTCAGTTGTCACAATCGTACTTGGAGTCAAATCGAAGCCCACAAGCCCATAGTAACTGATTGGGATGCAGGTTTTGGCGTTCTCACCTCAGTCAGTTCCGCACCAGGGTTATACGACTGACTATATTGACGATTGTCTGATTGACAAAACTGACTGCCATAACAATCACTATACTATGTCTGTCTCCAGGCCGGGCGGCACAGGCTCGCGGGTGACGCACACGCCAGGCGGCCTGAGGAAAACACTCAACTTCATTCGCACCGAGTATGACAATCCTACCGTAATCGTGACCGAGAATGGATGTACGGACAAAACAGAATCATTGGCCGACACCAATCGGATACGGTACATACACGAACATCTGCTGGCCGTATGGCAAGGTACTGTATGTATGATGTACAGTGCACCAGCTTACATTGACACATTAATGGGGTCCGGTATTATTGTTGATCGCACTACGAAGGGAGTACACAGCGCACCACGAGGCGAGTTTGGTTTTGGTTCAGGAGAACTGAGTAGCACCCATATTCAGGCCGGTAAATCGTATCACGGATCGGATTGATTTTCCATCATTTTTTCCGTGAAAGTACACTAATTTTCAAGGAAGATCAATTTTTTGTCCCATTTTCTTCAAAAATTTTCCGACCAATTTCTACTTTGTCGAGTTAGTACGTCGATATACGGAGTTTGACTTTCAATGATGATCCCGGCCAAAGTTGGTCCCATGATGAGGGTCTGATGTGCGATGTTAGCAACTCGCTAGAAAAGAGCTGAAACTTGTTTATTTTGCCTCGCAGAACACATGGAATTACTTTATTTAACCACGTTTTCTTCCTAACATGAGCGTTTTCCAATTTTTTTGGGGCATATTTCGGGCATCTGGGCGTTTTTAATTAAAAACGTTTTTACAAACGAATTTTTGGAAAAAAACGTTTTTTGCCCAACCTTGGTCACATCGTGTATAAACAACGCTGTGAAACGTTTAGATTGAGTTGCCACACGGGTTTGTGTGCTGCTTCAGCGCTACGCGACGGTTGCAACATCGGCGGTTACCTGGTGTGGACCTTGATGGACAACTTCGAATGGGCATCCGGCTACACGGAACGATTCGGGCTCTACAAGGTATACCGTCGACCCTTTTGTGGTGGCTGCCAGACATTCAGACAGTGTGATGAATCACGAATGGCACCCAGGCCCTTTCTTTGAGGCAATTTTTTTAAAATCTCAAGGCACATATGTAAGCAAAGCCCAAATGAGCCCGCGGAAGCCTCAGTTGTATTTTCCAGTAGGTATCGGAAACAAATAGCGCGTTTTTCGCAAATTTTCAGATCGATTTTCGCGACCCAAAACGTCGGCGCAAAGCGCGGGATTCTGTTGCCTACGTCGCTCAAGTGTTTGGAACGAAAAGAATAGTAAAACCGGATAATTGTTGATAAAACTGAGTTTTCTTATGTAGTCGTTGCAATCCATTTTTAGAAGGCTCACTTCCTTCTGCGCGGTGTACAAATTATTATAGCTAACGGGCACATTTTTTAAGCAAAATTAATATGAAAACAGCCATGTAACCTGCGGCTGGTGACCTCGGTCGTTTTGGCATCTGTAATTTTATACTTCAAGCAGATCTGCCATGCTGGAAGAACTGAAGGCGCATTCATGCTCATCTGCGGCGCTAAGTCCATCTGAACGGCGAACAACTAATGTCGGATCATGTGACTTTTTTAGTTCCTGATACAATCACTATTCTTTTTAACGATATTCGCCACAGCGATTTTGTTTTTCGCCGTGTCCCAAAAAATCGCAGTACTTAAGCCATTGATATTCGATTGATAATATCATTTTTGCATGTCCCGTAAAGCAAATCCCATGCACGAATTCAATTCGTCATAACGATATTGGACAGCTACAGCTGCAAAAATAAACAGAAGGTCCAAAATGGCACCTTTTGCTTTGCATGAACCACGCACTGCAGGGGCCCGTGACGCACAAACAACAATGCAAGCTCGAATATTGCGTGTAACGTCTAAAACAGCGGTTTTCACTGCCCACGAAAGCATGCAACACGCTGCTGCAATCTCAACTGATTCCCTCTGTCTTTTGCACTTGATTGTCATATTGAATTCGCTACAGCGATATATGTACATACATATTCGTTATAGCGATAACTAGGCGGCAACCCGTGCCTTCGGCCCGGTTTAACTTGCGTTTTTAGAACACGTTCGAATTGGTTTAGGGGAGGAGAGAAAGTAGGAGGCGTTAAATTGGCTTTATGTTTGTTTTTATTTTGAATAAAACATAAAATGCATTTTCATCAATGAACGTATATATCATCATCATCATCAGTATAATGAATCGTTCATGTACAATCGTGTAATATGTAATTGTGATCATCGCATGGTAGTTTCAACTGCTTCGTTCTTTGTAATATTTGTTTTCTCAATTTCATAATACTTCTGTGTAGACCACATTTCTGGTGTTGCTTTCGGGTATGGTTTCATGGTTGTTTTGAAGGACGATTTTGATGTTGTTTGGATTGCCGACTCTTGAAATGCGACGTATAGCTGTACATGGGTGAACACCGGTTGTGGCAGATAGATGCCAACGACATCGAGGGTTTGGCCTTAGGCTTTGTTTATCGTCATCGCATACGCCAATCGGACCTGAGAGAAATCATTTGACAATGGACGGCGCAGTATGAAAATATAGTAAGGGTTAATTATATACCGGGAATTGTCTTCGCCTCAATACAAATGGTAGGCCGCTGTCCGATGGTGTCAGAGTGATACGGGGAATCAAGACTCGTTGGCCAATTCGCGATCCGGTGACGATTTCGGCGTCGATAACACGACTTCCAAGTTGCCTGAATAAAATATTAAGGAAAATTTAAAGATATAAAGAAGTAGATGTGATACCTGCAGATGAGTCGGGTTCCATTGCATAGACCATTGTCGGCGTTCAGATTTCGCAAAAGGATTATTGGTGAGCCGACTTTGAGGTGTAGTTTGTGTGGGGGCATGCCGTTGGGGGACAGAGAGTTGAGGAATTCGGTCGGGTACAGTCTGGTATCATAATCACTGTCCAGTGTGTTGACGGATTTGAAAACCGTTAGATCACCGGGAATTTTGGAAACTATCTTGTGGTTGACTTCATCGACATCGTTGTTTTTGGGGGATAGAATTGCACGATGGATCAGTTGATTTTCATCAGAAGTATTTGAGAATACTGTGGTGATGAGATCATTGAGTGTTGGCAGTTGAAGTTTCGGTTGGATTTCAATCAGATCGTCGTGGGAGTCGGTTTTGGTAGTTGGCTCTCTACCTTCGCCGATCCTGAGAAGCCAACTCGAGAAGTCGTCGGCCTTTTCTTTATCGGCGATGGCGATAGATATGCGCATGTTTTGTGTCAATCGTAGCGGAGTGGTCTGAATAATAGCAGACAGGTGCTCCATTAAGCAAAGGTACATAAACTTTGATGAGTGGTACCTGATTCCAATGGGTCCATCGCTATCCCGACCAAACATCGTTCTGAATGAGGCAAACAGGAACGTCGACTGAACAAACGCTCTTCGCGCTCCTCTTCTGTTCCATTCTGGCGCTTTCCGGCACTTTTCTCCTTCATTTCTTGCAAACGCCGTTCCCTTTGTGCTTCAGTTTCGTTGTGGCGGTTTGCGGCACTTTTCTCCTTCATTTCTTGCAAACGCCGTTCCCTTTGTGGTTCGGTTTCGTTGTGGCGATTTGCGGCACTTTTCGACTTCATTTCTTGCAAACGCCGTTCCCTTCGTGCTTCGGTTTCGTTGTGGCGATTTGCGGCACTTTTCGACTTCATTTCTTGCAAACGCCGTCCCCTTTCTGCTTCAGTTTCGCTGTGGCGATTTGCGGCACTTTTTGACTTCATTTCTTGCAAACGCCGTTCCTTTTGCTCTTCAGTTTCGTTGTCCCGCTTTGCCGCTTTTGATTCTTTGTCTTGTTGCAAACGCCGTTCCTTTTGCTCTTCAGTTTCGTTGTCCCGCTTTGCCGCTTTTGATTCTTTGTCTTGTTGCAAACGCCGTTCTTTTTGTTCGTCAGTTTCATTTTGGCGCTGTTCGGCCATTGACTTTCGTTTTTGTTCCAAACGTCTTTCGCGCTGCTCATCAGTTTCATTTTCCAGATTTCTTGGCATAGTCACCAATCGAAATAGCAGCAAGATGATAGTTATTGCCAACGCCGATGAATAACGACGTGATGACGACCAAACCATTGAAAATAATCTCAGTTCATTGAAATCAAATCAGTGAGAAAATGAAAAGCGAAATGGATGGAAAGGAAAAACGATGGAAGGAAAAAGAGGGTTAAAAGAAGAAGAAGAGTAAAGGAAAGAAAAGAGTGAAACGTGGTGGAAAAGAAACGGAAGATAACAAAGGGGAAACGGAGTTAAAAATAGGAGGGGGAGAGTGAAAAATGGGCTTGAGAAAGGTGGGAGGGAAGGGAAAGAGGAGGGGAGGTCAAGATGGGGGAAAAGGGAATTGGAAAAAAGAAGGAAAGAGAAGAGAAAAGGGAAGGAAGGGGGGAAACGGAGTTAAAAATAGGAGGGGGAGAGTGGAAAATGGGCTTGAGAAAGGTGGGAGGGAAGGGAAAGAGAGGAGACTGGCCTGAGAAGGACGGAAGAAAAAAGAGGAGGGGAGATCAAGAAGGGGGAAAAGGGGAATTGGAAAAAAGAAGGAAAGAGAAGAGAAAAGGGAAGGAAGGGGAAAGGAAAGAAAAAAGGAGGGAGGGCAGGGAAAGAGAGGAGAGTGAAAATTGGAAAAAGAAGGAGAGAGAAGAGAAAAGGGAAGGAAGGGGAAAGGAAAGAAAAAAGGAGGGAGGGAAGGGAAAGAGAGGAGAGTGAAAAGAGAGGGAGGGGGCCACAGACAGACATACATACATACATACATTCCCTTCCTGTTTTAGTAGTATAGATTATACCGTTGTCCCGCGTTGATATCGCTACGAGGAATGGTGACTGTATTCGTATAGCTTTACTTATCGTATTCTAATTCGACGAAAGCTACGTGTGACGTATGTATACAGCTTCGCCATCTGATCGGATGCTTGCTGTGTCCAACTTTTGCCGGAGTGCAAAGTAATACTGTAAAATGCGCACTAAAGGCGTGCGTGAATTTTTGGTTATGCTGCTTATTTCGGTGCGAAATAAAACATGCAACCATAGAGATGAAGCTCTAAACCGTAAACCCTCGCATTTCTCTGCAGCGCAAAAACATATGGTGCCCTTATACGGATGCTATAGTATGGGCTTCACATCACCAGCAGCCGTATTGTTCCAATTAGCAGCTCCAGAATAAATCCTTGGTGGGCCTCTATTCGTAAAATCATCCAAACAAGAACCCATGAGGCTCTACTGAAGATTTTTTCGTTCGTGTGCCAGGTTTCGGATTTGCAGTAACCCGCAAAAGGAACAAAACCACATATCTGATTCACATTATCTAATATTTCGTAGGGCCCTACGTTTTTTGTCGATGTTACAAATAAACCGAGATGCCGTTACCGAGTGTTTGTGCGACACAAGGACATTCCGCACAACCAGTTGTTGTGTTCGTAAAGTGCAGAAATTTACACGGGCTACATTCAGAAAATTGTTCAAGTAAAGCTCCATGGCACTCTACTTGGGATTAAAAATAACCTTCAAAATAACGCCAACCACCGAACTGAGCACCAGGGTCTGTAAGGCTGCGAGTAGATAAATGCGGAATGGCAAATTTCTGCTGCATTACACTTTCTGCGTCAGCTCACCTTTGCGGAATTTTGAATTTCTGCAAGTAAACTTGTGCTTTTGGTCAAACATCTCAGTTGCTGTCTGCGTTAACACACAACATTTGAGGTCAGCACGCTGGAAGTTGTCATCGTCACCCAAGCAGGCACCATTCCGAAAAGGTGAGCAATAAACGCGGAATGCAGAAATTTGCCATTCCGCATTTATCTGCTCACCAAATTCCGCATTCCGCATTTATCTAATCGCAGCCTAACCGGACAACACCGACAGTTTGCCACGGCCGTGTGGTGTATCTCACGCATCTTGTGCACAAGCAAAGCGCATTGACGTTTGTGAGCTATATACATTGTTTGTCTGCAACTAGGCTCAAGAGCAGCACTGACATTTGAGAAAGAAGTCGTGTATCTCATAATATGTCGTCAACTCAGATTTGTCAACTCTTGTATCTTGTGTGCTAAAGGCTGCATTATTTTGCCGTTGATGTCGGTGTATGGATACAATTCCTCATTTGGGGCTGAATGTCGTCTCAGTACCAGCACCATTCACAGCATGACTTATACATTTAAAAGCAAACCACGCCAACACGAGCCCGATTTCGAAGGTGGTGTGTTTTCAAGACGAATAGAAAGAGAAAATCATCATTCTCCACTTTATATTCTTCAACGTGTAACGTTTATCAAATCTGCAGCCACGTCAGAATGTTTCACAATTCTGCCAAGCTGCGAAATCGAGCTCATGTTGGTGTAGTTTGTCTTTATGCACAGCAGAAACGCGTGCTGGGCTGTGATGACGACGAAAGTTGGCACGATCTGAGCTGACGACTGAACAATTAGCCAAAAACTCACGCCGAGGACGAAAGTTGTTGTCGAATTATTATTCGTTGCGTCTGGCTATCGCGTCTCGATAGTTTCGAGTCTGGAAATCTATTTTGAAATCATTTTTGTGAACGCGCGATAATTGTGTGGCACTCAGCAGCAATGTCAACTGGTCAGCAACAACAGCAACAATCGACAATGGATGAATTCAAGTCAGCAGTGCGACAGGGCTGGTTCTGGCGTATGATGTTGATCACAACTGTGGCAAGTTTGAATTCGCAGGTGTGTGTGTGTGTGTGTGTGTGTGTGTGTGTGTGTGTGTGTGTGTGTGTGTGTGTGTGTGTGTGTGTGTGTGTGTGTGTGTGTGTGTGTGTGTGTGTGTGTGTGTGTGTGTGTGTGTGTGTGTGTGTGTGTGTGTGTGTGTGTGTGTGTGTGTGTGTGTGTGTGTGTGTGTGTGTGTGTGTGTGTGTGTGTGTCCCGTTGCTCGGATACTTTCGACCAGACATTGAGATTTTATGGCGGTATAATAGCAGGCTGAAGACAATTTTTTCGATATTTTTGAGAACTTCTGACTCGGGAATAAAAACTAACTGGGGGTTTTCAGGTATTGGGATCACGAATTCGGGCTTATCGGAGGTATCACGGTTGTGCTAAGCGCATCATGAAACCACACGACATTTTTACGAGACGCAACCTGAGAAAAGTCCAAATTTGCACACAATCTTGTGTGACTTAAACTTCCAGACCCACGCAAAATTCATCGCGCTGCGTGCTTGCACGCGCGGTTGCGAGCAGTGTCAAGACACACTTGACATTTTTGCAAAAACGTTCTTCCTTTTGTCGGTAAATTGGTAGTCAGGGCCCAAACGTTACCTGAGACCAGACACAATAATATCGCGTATGAGGTTTCCGTACACAAGAAACGCTATGGTGTCATTCATAGGTTCCTAGGACCACGTCTGAAACCGGTTACAGACTATGACAAGGACTTTTTGGATGGAAAGAGTGCTTCCCGGAGCAAAATCTCATTAAAAAGTTGGTTTACCAGACACGGTATCATTATTTACGGGGTTTTCATACACGAGAAGTATGATTATGTCATCGCCGGTTTCATAGCATGAGATGCGAAGCGCACGTCTGAGACTGGTTTGCATGTGAGACAAGGAACTTTGCATGTGAAAGTGTGCTTGCTGGTGCCAAGTTTCGATGAAAACGTGGCTTTTTAGTGTGGTTTCTTCCAAAAATAATTATTATCTAATTGACTCATGTTATACTTATTTAACATCAACCAGTATTGTCACACACACAACTGGTCCACTGTGTTTCGTCCCCGATGCTGGTTCTCAGTTCAAATTAATGTTGAGGCCCAAAATTTTGCGAACCTTGCGCTCAGTCCCCAAGATCTCCGGGGACCAAAAATGCAGTTCAGGTTCGGGTTCTCCATGGCCGAAAACAGTGTGATCCACGCCGATTGCTGATTCCAAAAGATATCATTCAGCACCGCGTTTACAGTTCCAATGCTACCACGTGCCCGTAGTTAACGGTATGACCGAAACCCTACCCATTTGGCTAATCGACAACTTGGGTTACGGCGTGGACACAACGTACACCTGGTTGTGGCCAATCATCACCAGCGCGTTTATGGCCGGATATCTCATTGGTTGGTTGGTAACACACACAACTTGTACATTTAGATGTGCGCGAATCTGTTTATAGTTTCCAACTCGATGGAGTTGAGGTCAGGGTTGGGCAAAAAAGGACGGCGTTTTTTTTCTTAACAAAACGAAGTTTTTTTTTAAAAAACGCCTGGGTCGTTTCTCGTTTTTTTCCTGAAGTTCCTTGATTTTCCCTTGTTTTTCAGGAACAGTACCCTGACTTTCAAGGAAAATCAGTTTTTTTGTCCCATTTTTTTCAAAAATTTTCCGACCAATTTTTAATTTGTCGAGATACGTCGATATACGGAGTTTGACTTTCAATGATGATCCCGGCCACAGTTGCTGTCATGATGCGGGTCTGATGTGGGATGTTAGCTACTCGCTAGAAAAGGGTTGAAACTCGTTTATTTTACCTTAGAACACATACAATTACTTCATTTAACCACGTCTTCTTCCCATCATGAGCGTTTTCCAACTTTTTTGGGTCATATTTCGGGCATATTTCGGATTTAGACATAAAGCTCGTCTTTTCATTTTAATTTGCAAAATTTTAACAACACAGCAAAGTTTTGCAAAATGCACTGTACTGCAGTGTAGCACAACACAACACAAACACACCAAAAATCAAAAAAAAAATAAAAAGACGAGCTTCATGTCTAAGTCCGGTGCAAGTGAATTTTGATTTACTTTTATGTGTCAACTTGCCGACAGTTACGACTCAAATGTGGCAAGCACGTGTTTTGTAACAATTTGGATTGAGATCGCTTGAAAACTAGAATGTTCTGCGAATCTGGAAAGGTGCGACTTGCCGACATTCGTGCCTCATTTCATGACGAAAAATACAAACGAAAGAACACGTCCACAAAAAATCGCAGTTTCGCAAACTTTGTTCGCCTCATCTGTAGGCTGTCCGTCACATACAGGGCTGACCAGCATATCACTGGTTAGACAAAAGCTCGGTTAATTATTGATAAAAATATCAGGCTAATATATTGCGTAACTTGGCCGCACGGAGCGGCTAAATTTTTTCCTTTTTGTTTTTTTCGGAAAAATTTCCCCGGCCCGTGCTGAGACTATGACTCACCATAAATTTTTTCATTGGGCTCAAAAGTTTTTTGCCGCGAGACCTTTCGACTGGCCGCACACTGGATCCAATTGGACCCGGTCAAATATAAATGGCGGAGACCCTTTAACGTTATTGCCGTGTTTTCTTTCACTCCGTGCATTTATGGTTCTCGGTACAACAATTCTCTTACTCTGTTCTCTCTTCTTTTAGCCGCAAACCGCATTACGGGTATGTGCCACTGGGGTGGCACTGCACACAGGATAACAGCAGCAATACCTTAGATATTAACTCATGTTTAATGTTATTGTCATGTTTGTTCTTCATGTCGTGCATTCATGGTTGGTTCTCGGTCCAACTATCCTGTTATTCTGTTCTCTATTTTTTCTGCCGCGCAACGCATTTCGGTAAGTGCCACAATGGTGGTGGTGATGGACTACATATCTTGTTTTCATGTGACTGCCTTGTTACCCTGCGCTGGTGCACCATCTTGCAGAAAAACAGTGGTCCAAATATCCAACACAAGTATTTTGCCCACCTAGATATGCTTACAGGTTGATTGTTGGCAGGTAAGGTATTAGTTGCATGCCAAATCCTGAAGAAAGCTGTTCAAGTTCAAGTTCAAGTTTTTTATTGCATCAGAAGCAACATGGTAACGTCAACAACACGCATAAGCTGGACAATAACGACGAAACCATAAACAATTACAAGTGTTTAGTGGGCCAGTGGATAGTTACGGATCGAGAGATGTAGATGATGATAAGGAGCAAAAAAACACAGAAAACACAGAAACACAGCATGATCGGTCAATTACATTTCACACACGGACGGAATAAATTTCACTGGCAGCAATCGCAATTTGTACAACAATTCAACAATCAAGCTTTGCGAACGAAAGTGTTGAGAGACGGGAAAGTGTTTGGGCTCACACACACACACACACACACACACACACACACACACACACACACACACACACACACACACACACACACACACACACACACACACACACACACACACACACACACACACACACACACACACACACACACACACACACACACACACACACACACACACACACACACACACACACACACACACACACACACACACACACACACACACACACACACACACACACACACACACACACACACACACACACAGTGCACGTTTCCTCGATTTTCAGGCAACTGGTTCACAGGGGTCGCTGACCGATTTGGCCGTCGCGCCACCTCCCTTGCCATGTCCGTTCTCCTAATATTTGGTGGTATTCTGATGTTCGCATCGAAATGGGTTGAATCGTTTGTGATGTTGTTGATAGGAAGATTGAATGCCGGATTTGTATGTGGCCTCGGCAGCAGTGTCACTTGTTTGTTGTTGGTGAGCGATGTTTCACTTTTACATCGATATCAAACTTGGTGATCACTGATCAGATGTGATCAGACGTGACTTGCGTTAGTGGCGGCTGATTCGTGCACTAAAGACATTCACCGGAGCCTCTAATTTCGTCCAGCTTATTAGTTATTCATTTTAGGTGAAACGACATCTTTTAAGCCGGTCGAAATTCGTGGCATCACTAAATTTTTTGAGATCCTCAATTGAAAAGACGTGAGGACGTGAAAATTCACGTGACTAAGGCAGATCACATCCGATTCGATCACTGAGTTTGATATCGCTCACAATGCTTCCTGTTGGCTAGACAAACTAAAGTATAACCCTGGAACGGAACACGTACCGGAGCTTTCCACAGAAAACCTCCTCCCCGAATAGTGCCCTCGGTGACTTTAAGTGGGATTTTCCACTATTTTTTGGCTGTTTTACCACGTTTAGATGAAGATCGGCACAATGAGTGCAAACATGGTGTACTGCAGAATGTCAAAATGCTGTTCTAAAATATTCATATTAATAATGTTGACAACACCCAGTTGAAAAGCACCGAAGGGCTATATACAAGCGTTACGATTTGTCCAGCCACCCCCTCTTGTTAAATTTTTTCTTTTTGTCGGGTGGCTCGTTATCCACCAATTTGCGATTAGAGCCCCCGGGGCTTTATGTGTAAAACTCCGGTAGTTATGAGTTTTGTGCTTTCTGCTTGTGACCATAACGTGTCTTTCACTGATGGTCAGGGTGGATGGATGAGCTACAAACTGCGTCTGATATAATCGTTGGGACTTGCATTCCATTAACTATTCTGTTTCTGCGCTCAATATCCCATTCTTGTTGCAGGTCGAAGGATCGCCGACTCGATGGCGTGGCTTCTTCACCGCCATCTCTGCGTTCTATGTTGCGCTCGGAGATCTGCTGGGTTGGCGATGTTTCAAAGTGGTAGCGTTTTCAGTGAACTGAACGTTTCTATTTTCAGGTGGTTGTTTCTCTGGCCGCATCAACTTTGCCAGCATCGACTTGGTAAGGATTTGGACAAATTTTGGTTGAGCTGCATTTATGACAGAGTTGGCGCACTGATTTCGGCAAGCGTAAAAGTTGTTCCCCTGCACCAAACGAACACCTTTTGCGCTGGCCTAAATTAGTGCGCCTACTCTAACACAAAACACACATCAACCAAAACTTGTCCAAATCCATACTGCCAAGTTCATGCCAAAAAAAGATGATACGGCTTTGTGTATCCTCACAAAGCTCTTATTCAAATATACATTGTACATAGCTTTTGCGACGGCCATTTGGTGCGCCAGACAGCCAATCTTGAAATAAAGAACACCCTTTCCCTTCAGCTGCCATACTGGGCAGTCCTCTTGTGCTCGGTAACGACGACGGTTGGCCATGGGCGATGCTTCTACCAACGTTGCCCTCAATCTTTGCCATTCCCATTCTGTGCTGGTCGCACGAAAGTCCGCGATATTTGTATTTTGATCGCGACGACCCGTTGGCTACCTTGAATGCGATTGTCTTCTATCAGGTTCGCACTCCGAAAGCACTCTGTTGAGTGAAAAAGTACCTACCACATGCAGTCGTTGTTCTTTGGATGATACTATACGCATGGGCATAAGTCGATCACCGAAGGTTGACATTGGACATTTTCGGTTTATGGCGGTGACCGCTGGCGCTTGTGTGATTGGCAAGGCAAAGCACGCCATTGCAGTCTGGCATTATGGGTAGAAACTGCATCCACAGATCTTACGCAATGCGTGCCCACAAGGCTAAATCGTATCGTTATTGATCTATCATCTTTTGTGCAAAGCACGTCCACAAGACAGCACCCAGTGCACCTTGCCAAGTAACCGTGTTTAAAACACCTGTAGGTAGTAACATTCCGCTAAAAACCCCGACGGCTGACAGCGGAAATTTTTCCACTTAAAGCCTTCGGGTGCTCAAATTGCATGTTTTTCTGTTTTGAAAGAGGGTTTCCCATTAATTTCCATTTAGAGGCCCTGGGTCCATGTGTGGAAACTTCGGATGAGTGTTCTTCAGCTGTCGGAGTGAAACATCAGCCAACTTGCAGGGTGATGAGAACGTTGAGGACACTCTCGATGACTTGCGCGACGAAGCCGACCACCAGAAGGACAATGTGGTCACGTGGTCGAGTGTGTGGACGAACCTGTCTACCCGCCGAGCAGCCATCGTTGTGACTGTGAGCGCGATGAGCCACGCGGCTACCGGCTCCTTCATCCTAATCACCTATTCGACATCGATATTCGAACGTTTCGGTGGGTTTCTCGCAATATGTTGGTATACTGTTTGCTTTGGACACTTGACTGTTTTTGGTTGACTGTTTTCGGTTGTGGCGGCAGTGCGATGCTTAAAATTACATGCGTTCGCATGGAAATGTTGAGAAAAAATGGGAAGATTTTTTTTAGATGTTTTGTTTTAGCTCATTCAGCTAATAAACGGACGTTTCATTCAATAACTATTGTGCACCAGGAGGCACCAGTTGATGGTCGAATAAGCAAGATTTATTCATGAAACACACGGAATCCGGATAATAAGCTGCGGAAACACCAACTCGGCGACAGAGTTGCTGCTGAACGACTTAGGGCGCCCTTAGTCATAGTGGAAAATGGAAATGGAAATGCAAAAATGTTCTATGTCCAAGTTTTCCATTTCCATGTTCGATTATGACTAAGGGCATACTTGAAAATGGAAAATGGAAATGAAACAAAACATTTTCTGTGTGAAATCTGACCAATCAGCTGCCGAGAATTGAGTCGAACAGAAAGTGTTTAGGTCACATGTCAAAACATGGCTGCTGCAGGAAATGTTTTATTTCATTTCCATTTTCCATTTTCCAATATTTTGTTTCGCCCAACCCAGACTCACAGTACGAACCAGGGTTGTTTCAAAAAAAACAGTGGTTAATTAAAAAAAAATTTTTTATTTTTTTTTTTGAAGAGCCAGATATTCTGTTTACTTTTAATTAAAAACACGAGCTTTTCGGAATAATAAAATCGCCTAATTCTTCCAAAAATGGCCTTTTTGAGGCATAAATTTTTAAAGCTGTTTTCTAAGTTGCGTCAAATTTCCCAAAATCGCGCCTGCGGCCGCCTTCAAAGTTTTGACCGCCAAAATGACTTATGAAGAAGTGATGGACCTCAGCTTTTTTAAATGATAAGTCAGTGCATGCTTCTTCGCGCCATAGTTTTCTACATTGTAGCCCCACCAATCTGTGAAACGGTTATACAGAACGTATGGAAACTAATAGGTACCATGTGTACATACAAAAGTACGTACACTGGCGCATTATCATGAACGGAAACTTTTCATTTCATTCAGTCTCTTGAGAGCATCATTCACAGGGGGTCTATTTGGAGAATTCGGGTACCGGAGAACGCCAAGTACGTCCCCTGGGGGATTCTTAGGACTCACATCGAATATGAGGTTTCAATCAATTTCCCAAATATGCCCGCACTTTGTGTAATCATATGACACATGAATAAAAATGTCTGCAGATTCGGCGCGCTTATTCAAAACAACTAATTTGTTTCCAGTGGCGGCTTTTTGATGGAGCATATTTGGCATTCTCCGGTACATCACTCCTTTGATCAAAACTTTACTAGCTACAATACATAAGCGGTAATCGTTTCTTAGCGTCATTGAATCTTTATAATCTATGTTTGGCACGTGAAATTTAGTATTCTGCGACAATCTACGCAGTTAGTCGCCACCACGTCCGCGTGATATTTATACTACCGACAAACACTGATAAATAAAGGTGTCGTTACGAGTCCACGTCACGTTCAGATCCTGCCAGGATAACCGAATCCTGGTACGAACAGAACACACTACCACGGACAAATTTTCCAGGTCTCGACCTCAACACAGCGTCTATCTGGACCATTGTGGTGATCATGCTTGAAGTGATCGCAACGGTGCCGAGCAGCTATTGCGTCGAGTTCTATGGTCGCCGGCCGACAATATTGCTCTCGATGTACGCCTGTATTCTGCCAACGCTTGTCCTCGTCGTCGTCGACATATCGTCCGCCCAACCGATCGGTCATTCTAATCTTGCAATCGTAATTGTGATCGCGTGCGTCACCGTGCACATGATGGCGTACGTCGCGCTCGATGTGGCGGCTACGGCCGTGACGCGTAAGTCTTGCTGACACAAAGTGGTGCTGGTAAGGTTGTCCAACCATCAGCTGATGATCGTGCACAAATCATCCGAGCTCCAGGCGGAGGGCGTTAAGCAGAAAATCTCTTAATTAGAGCGCTCGGGACATAACCGAAGGAAGGATAGCAGGACATATTGTTACATACCGTTGGAAAGCATTCCGACAGCCTATGTCACGCACAAATTTTAAGCTCCTTGGAGATTCGCTATCTCTTGGTAGAGGGACTTTTCGTTCCAGAAAAAAATGAATTTTTGCACAATTGGAACGACCGGTGCAGAAACCCCAAATGCATTGAAGGTCAAGTAACACGTGGATAGGATTACAACAGTTTCGGAATAACTTATCAACACAACTTCAGTTGCTCAAAGCATTGCTTCATACGGTGAGGGTGCGAAACGTTCCAAAAATCGGCCTTATTTTTCGATAACACAAGTTTGTCCCTAAATTTTGAGGTCGCGCTTAGCGCTACGGAAATAAGAACGCAATGGGGAAATAGAGCATCGTCGAAAGTACCAGAAAATAAGGTTTTTAAATTTTTTAACTCATGGCTAGCTCCGTGACAGGCCTAAAAATCCATTAAATTGCCGCTAAATTAGGTGGTTATATTCATCGCCAGACTTGTGACACATAAAGGCCACAGATTGTATCGGATTCGAAACAAAAAAATTGAGAGAAACGTCTGGTTCAACAACCTATTAAGGTCCGAAGACCCCAAGGTCTACAGATCTCTCTGGGTAGCCATACTAATCTGAATATGATATTCAGCAATAAATGCTTATTGTTAACAGCTATTGTAGATGTGAGAGCACCAAACAATGTATCTCTGGATTAGCTTTCGAACGATATATAACAAGCCGCAATAAATTCTTACGCTTAAGGGCAGGGGCTAAAACATTGCTTTTTTGACGATTCTAGAATGAACCGTCACGTCACCATGTGCGATATCGGAATTTTGACCGTTTCTTGCCCACAGTAAGAGATAGTATGGGCATGTTATATATCGTTCGATAGCTACGTTGAAGCTACATCGTTTGAAACTATTAAATGTCCAATAATGTTTAACAGTAACGACTTATAGCCAAATATCTTATTCAGGCTGGCATGGCTACAGCAGCCGGACCATGGAGTTTGAAGCTTTGAAACTCGTCTAGATTGTTGGACTGTGCGTTTATCTGACTTTCTCGTTTCCAATGCAATGCAATGCGTGGCTTATTTACATCACATTTTCGTCAATGAATGCAACTATGCAGTCTAGGGACAATTTTTAGGTCCTTTTTGGCCCGTCACGCCGCTATCAAAGTGTTTCCAAATTTAAAAACCTTATTTTCTGGTACTTTCGACAATGCTCTGTTTTTCTGTTGTATTTTCATTTCTGCAACGCAAAGCACGGCCTCAAAATTTAGGGACAAACTTGTGTCCTCGAAAAATATGGCCGATTTTTGGAATGTTTCGCACCCTCACCGAGGGAAACAATGGTTTGAGCGACTGAAGTTGTCATGATAAATTATCCAGTAGCTGTTGTAATCCCATCCACATGTTACTCGACCTTCAACTCATTTGGGGTTTCTGCACCGGTCGTTTCAAGTTGTGAGAAAATTCACTTTTCTCTGGAACGAAAAGTCCCTCTACCAAGAGATAATGAATCTCTAAGGAGCTGAACATTTGTGCGTGATATGTGCTGCCACAGTGCTTTCCAGCGATGTATAACACTATGCTCTGCTGCCCTTCCTTCGGTTGTGTCCCGAGCCCTTTAAGGCGGTATAACTTTCCAGTGGAACTTGTGCCGCAACACGTTCGTTCGAAGACACTCGCAATCGGCAGGACAATGGCATCGCTGACCGCCGCCGTCAGCCAGTACGCGCATCCGATCATTGCGTCATACGCGCCCGTGTCCATTTCGCTGTTCGCAATGTCCCTGATATCCATTTGCATTCTCGTGTTTTTCCACAAATACCTGCCCGAAACGGCCAATCGTACGTTTCAAGAGATCTTTGGAGAATATGATGCACTTCTTTCGAAAAGGCAGAAGAAGGAGCGAGTAGAAAAACAGGATCGCAAAAAAGGACGGATAAAAAATGAGCGGTTAGGTAGTGACACTTCGATTCAGATATGGTGATGTTGCATTAAAATCTCCATTGCGGTAAATCCCTCTGCGGTAAATAACCCTTCCGCACCCGAATTTCAACGCGTTATGAACATCCACATACACATAATTCTTTTTTTAATTTTTTTGGCGGTGATTTTTTTCACACAATACGTGATGAACACTTTTCTCATTCGGAACGGGGTCTTTACCACTGAAAGGGCGCTCGACATAACGAATATGTTAGCGAGTTCTGTACTTTGGGGTACCATGTTTAGTTACTGTATTTCGTTAATCAACTCTATTATTTAAGAAAGTACAAGTTACGAACCATATTATAGTTTTATGTAGATCAGACTAATAAATCGGACCTACTAAAAATAATAATAGGGTTACAGTACTGGCGTACTAAAAGTGGCTGTTACACTATCCACGGTTTTAGGGAATGTTGACACTTGTGTCAACATAAAAGCCTAAAGAACAAAAATTTAAAACTCCAAAACTTAGAACAGCTATTAAATTGGCACTTGGATGATTGCATACAAAAATACAGAAAAATAAAAGAACCCATTTATCCCCTCAAGCCTCACATGCACCCCTTAGTTGATGCTGGAGAAGACGACGATAAACTTGTGATGAAAGTTGAGAGTTGGATTGCATCAAACGGACCCGAAAAGTAGAATATATTATGAGCTGGCTCGGATAACAACTCCGGGTAAGTTATTAGAGAAGAACTGGCATGTCCATAACTGCAGATATAGGTCAAGTGATGATAATAATGGACATTGGATCATATCGGTCACTGCCCCGGAGACAACTGAATACGGCCAATGTTTGATGTTGGATTGACTGATGTTATCCGACTGGCCACGGCCTGTCCTGGGCCATTGCACGATGTGACGACGAAATGATCGTTCGTGACGGAAACACATAGGCAATGTGCATGTTCTGTGGTCCAAGCCGAGAACGAATCTGAGAGTCACCGACGTGGAGGTGAGTGAGCGTTGAGGAGGTGTGCATGTGTGACGAGAGTGGAGGTTCACCGTGGGTTCGACATCAATGGAACGCCTGTAATTATAACATTGTAATTTACACAAAACAATAAGGAACATAAGCCACTTGTGATTGGATCACCAATAAGTGGAGTTGTGGTAAACATGGATCACGCACAGGGATTTAAATTGGGATGCACAATGCCCTGTAGACTCATGCCACCGGTGCACTTATGCAGGAGGTGACAAGGCACTATGCGGCTGGAAGGAAATTGTTGCACAGGCTTTACAAATTCGGGCGACCATTATTTTTGGATTTATGCCAGGAGTTGTAAAGCCCATGCCCCCTACGAAACCCGAATTACTCACCTTACATTTTTTGAAAGAAAATTTAGCGGCGAACAACTCGGGATTATGAACATATCAAAATGGGATGAAATTTG
>JASAMV010000387.1:0-13171 GCA_030248065.1 Rhynchonema sp. JSB1_4
TATGTAAACATGGTTAGGTGAAAATATGGGACTAAAATTTCATGGTCTGGCCCATGTGGTGTGGTGAAGTGACTTTCATTGTCAAATACATTGCCACGCTAAAGAGGAGTAAACAAGCCCAGGATTGCGCTCACGCGTGTGTGTACAATACAAGTATTCCAAAATATTTATTGCTTTTTTACTCATGTGCACGTCTGGTTTTGAACGCCTGCCAAAACATGCCCTGACTGTGGGTCGCCTGAACTTTCGTGTTATGCTTGTTGAGCGTGCGGCCCGAAAAATCCAGCAACAAAGTCGGCAACATTGCCTGAGCAATCTACCATTGGTAATGTGGTGTATGTACTGTATGTACATATGCTGTATCTATTGCGCAACAATGCAGGTGTTTATGCAAACATGCCACACATTGCAGCTGAGACTTTGGGCAAAGCGGCAAGTAACAACACCACCATAGCTGCAATACTATTATTGGACGGAAATTGTATCTCGTTTAGCAGGGTTTTTTTTCTCATCAAAGCAAAGAGGCCGCCTGGTATGTATTTTTCGCGTGATCAATGCAGATAATAACGATGCCAAATTGGACATCGGCTGTTCAAAAACAGGTTTGCTGCGCATTATTGTATACTCCAGTTAGTGATGACAATGCAATCATCGGTTATTATCCCGATCATCTAGGTATTTTATTGTATGCTTGTTGTAAAAAAGGACATTCCGCAAATAATATTAGAATGAAAAAAGGCATACATTTTCCGGGCAGTATGATAATCATCCAGGGAGTAATTTTGGACAACAAATTTTGAACAAAATCAGGCAAGGCTCGCAATAAAAAGATAACTACAAAAATAAAATATCATAACAAACGGCCAACCTCACGCATTTTGTCAAAGTTCAAAGACGGTCGGCGACATTGACCCGCTGATGTTTCACGAGCAACACATAAGCTGTTGATTTCATCAGTGAGATCGTCCTGTGTGCCGCTGCCGCCACTGCCCGTGTTTGAATTGCCGCGCGCCATTTTGCGTGGCCGCAGCGGACGGAGAGTGGCTGTGCTGGTGTCAGCGCCCTGAAAAAATCAGGAAAATTTAGGCTGTTGTTGTAAACATGACAACGTGATCATCTACAAGCCATTAGTGGTAATAATGCCGATTTTTAACAGCTTCGAAGCGAGTGCTTTCCGGACAGGGCATGAAAGTTTCATGCGCGGCATAATCAAATCAGCTGCCAATTCAACCGGAAAATTTTATTAGTAAGTTTATTGGGTCAAGTCTCCAAGGTACAGAGCTTGGCGCCAACGTATAGAATATATCTCCAAGCATATCTCTTGGCGTCAGGCCTCCAATCAAATTACCAAATTGGGATCTTAAATGCGTTTTGGGCGGTTTTGATGTTTCACAGAGAACATGTACCTGCCACACCATAGTGCAGTCAACCCCTTGGCCCCCAATTTGCCGTTAGCCTCCTGAATGCTACTCTATATAGTGGAAATTCCTCATAGCGAAGGAAAATGCTAAGTCCATGTCACCATAGAGAGGGTTGGCACGAAACCACAATGGCAGAATTGAGCTAAAAACTGCCAAAAGTCCTCACAATACATATGTGTGAAACATCACCGACCGCTGTCCGATTGAGGCACGATCGTGTTGTGCGTCTGTCCGGGCGCAATCACAAGTTTCACCGGCGTTCGACGTGCAGCCGTCAGCAGCTCGCGTGCCGATGCTACATGATGACCATCTGCAAAGTGTATATACCATATATAGGTACACCATGGTAGATCAAACTTGGATGATCGATGATCCTGTCTGCGCATTGGTCACGGAGCTTTTCATGCCAGTTTGACCAGTGTAAAACTTGTTCACACGCCCAAAGTAAACAGCGTCAATGCGCCAGTCGAAAATCGCACCATCACTAAAGTAGCGAAACAACCACGGGAGTGAGTGACCGAGTGTCATGACGGGTGTAATCCGATCCGACACCAACTGTGATATCGGTACCCCCAAAGCTGACAAAAACCATAGAAACAGAGCAACCAAAATCCAATAACCTGGCTGCGTGCCAAAACACAGTTTGTTGATGGCATTCGAGCGCGTTTCGTTCCATTTGCGTTTCTCAGCTGCTTTGCTGCTCTCAAGTGTCGGGCTGCTTGTACTATGACTGATCAGATCATTCGCTTCGTGTTCGTTTGCAATATCTTTGCGTTGCACAACCTGAATAATACAATGACCATGCGCCCTGCTGAATACGTCAGACACACTCTTTAATGAAACCACAAAGTCGTTCGTGATTGTGACACACGATGTTACCTCGATGCGATGCGTTAGCATGTCATGTGCTTATGACCAAGATTTGACTGACGAGGAAGGAAAACATGTGACGAAACTGCAGCCACTGGGCTGCGTGCAGCACACAAAGGGGATTACGTATTAGTGTGATGTTTATTGACGTTGTCCATCAGTTACTGTATGTTTATACACCAGGAACTTAAAAACCACGCAATCTTGAAACATCAGCTAACCGGCTGAAAGGCAGTCAACGCGTGTTGTGGCATAGCTGCTGCTGCGGCATCACTACCCGTTGTGGCAGCTCCTTGATGTTTCAAGGCAGCACGCACACGCGAACGTGTAGCGTACGTGGACAATGGTGTACCTGGGCGTCAAACATCAAATGGATATATTTGCACAAATTGAAGTGTTTTGGTGTAATTCTGATTTTGAGTTCTGGTTTTATTCACAAAAATGAAATGTTTGTGTCAACCATGGCAGACCGCACGGTCGCCGCATTTCACGTTTAATGTGATCTTGGGCGGTATTCTGAGCTATTTTGGGACTTTAGGGGACTGTGTGTATTTGGTGCCAAAACCGTTCAATCAGCGCCACTCTTAGTCAAAAGATTCCGCTTTCGAAATTCGTTTTGCTGCGTACAAAAAATGACAAATCTATGCATCTGGCCAAATGAATGAACGACAAGCTCAGGTGACACTTTCCGCAAAACATGACGTGAAACCTGACATGTGGGAAACTGCAACAAAAGCTTGAAATGTCAAAACCCCATGATTAGTGAGGATAAAGAGGCCTTGCAGTGTCAGCTAAGATTAATCAACTGTATTATCCCTCGCATCGATAATTAAGGACGACGGATTTCTGATCTTTTGATTTACCAAACAAATTTCGAGCTGTGCGTGTGACGTTTTCTGAAGCGTGTTAATTTGAAAAACATGCCCTGTTACAGAGAACTCATGTGAGTTCTGACAAAAACAGTCATTTCGTGTAACTTTCTCAAAAAACATGAATAGCTTCTAGGGCCCAAAGTCAAATATGGTTCACCATACTCACCCGTAATATCGTCGTGATTATTTGGTTGCATATGGTTCCCAGCCGCATTGTGCTGCTCTTGTATGGTTGTGTCGGTGGCTAAGGGTTCGACGTCAGAGAATGAGGAGGAAGTTGACCTTGGCTGATGCCGGGATTGTGACCTGATAAATGAATGAAAGAGAAGTTTTGAATGTTAAAAAGGTGTTATAGATGTGCACGCAAAAGTATGTCACACTCCTAGTACCAGCACGGTTATAGGCAATGGCAGCCTATGGGCCGTTGTCAGCCAGCCCCCGAATACCGTAACCGTGATATGCAAAGATCGTAGCGAGGCCCATGTTGATCGCTGCTTATCGACACGTGTATTAGCGGCAGCAAGCTGGAAATTGTCATCGTCGATCACCAAACTTCGTTGGTTGGTATTGGCGCCAACACGCAAAACATAGATAAAAAACAAAATGGTCTCGCAACGATCCTTGCAGATTAGAATTACGGTGGGTTACGGTATTCGGGGGCTGAGTGACAACCTCATGTAGACTGCCTTTTAGGATGTACATTTCTTGGATCGAAGATGCCCACCCATATGCGCATAAAAGTGCGAAAACGACAAAAATTCTGATATCAGCCAACAACTCACAATAACTCGGTCGGCGTGGGTGCACCACCTGATTCCTCCGTGCTGTCCTCGCCATCTGTACTGTAGTCGTCGTCTACGTACTCATCATTGTTGTTGTAGTGTTGTTCTGGTTGTTGTTGTTGTTGATGTTGTTGTTGGTTATACCCAGATGTTGTTGTACATGTTGTGCTCAGCACAATACCCGATTCACAACCCATGCTGTCGCGGCTGAAATTTTCAGGGTTGGTCTTTGAAAGGCTCTGACGAAAAGTGAAGATCTGAAAAGATATCCTCATAAAATGAGTGAATTGTCCGGAAACAGTGCCTTTCGGGGAACCGAACACGCGAGGCGCAGGCGCAAACTGGAAGTTCACCGCCAGAATAAACAATACGAATGAACCATATTCTGATGAAGCACTACTACATGCAAGAACTCTGCGGTTCAAGCAGAAAAACAAGACTCAACGACCGCATTGTACATGACCACATACATATACTGCACATACTGTATGTACTGCATGTATTACATGTAATACTGTTAGTCAAAAGCTGAAAAAGTGTTCGAAAACAAGATCGTTTTAGGCGATTTAGATGCAAACAAAGATAATGATAAACTGAGAATCAAGTTTGGCAGCTGATGTTGTGAACCAAACAACAGAACGTGCCGGGTGGTCTTGGGGTTTGCGTATGCCAAAATGGGAACCCAGTCAGTAATTCGAGCTTATTGCAAATAGATGCGGGTTATGGGGCCCCGGCACTGTAGTTTCGCTGAGGTGAACCATATTCGATACAGATGAGGCCCGAAAATTAACAATTCCGCAACGGCTGTTAGGTTCGAAGCCCCAAACTATACATACATAACACCACCACAAGCATGTGTTTGTGTATAGATTAACGCCTACATCGTCGTGTGTGGTTTGGAAATACTTGATGTTGGGGACGAGTGCAACAGAATAGACCAACGTACGGCACTTGTTTCCCCCAGAAAGTGTAATTTCAGAGCAGGGCATACGCGTTTATGGACATAAACAGAGAGAGAAAAAGAGCCAGAGAACGGGAGAGTGGCCTATTACTGTAGGTGCACGTGTGCGTTACAAGAAACAACGGGTTATGGGGTACCGGAACGAAATTGGATCCGACTGTGTTCGGGTTCTTGGGTCACAAGCGGAACTCGTCTCGTTTTACATGAACTGTAATTTTGCGAGTCCAAAATCAGCTCGGATTCACACATTGAAATGAATACCACTAACACCTATACATACATACAGTATTTACATTATTTGGCAGTACTCTCCGTACTATACATTCAATAATCCGTATTTCACATAACATGTAACACCACTAAATCTAGATTCCAGAACAATGGATCATTTACATGTATACATATACATATACATACTATGTACATATACGAAAAAAGCAGACCCTTGAAACTGTTTCTGAGAAGGATTGTGACTTATGCTAATTCATCTGATCGTACGAGGTTGTGGTTTTGACAAAAGCACACCCACTTTCAGGAATTATTTCAGTCAAAACGAAGTGTTGTTCTTTGTTCGGAGAGCCCAGATAAGACATATACATACCACACCGCACATATAAATAGGACTACGCTTCACACGCGAAGCCGAAATCTAGCCAGTATGTACACTCGGTACGTGAAAATAAAAGTCTCTATACATGCTCACGACCAAAAATGACTCGCATGAAGCACAATGCAACATTTTTGTTTTTGCGGTTGCTTGGCACCGCTTGGGTGTAAATCACAGCGGAGAAGCACAATTGAACATGTCGCAACTTCTTTGAACGAGTTTAAGCTGTTTTTTGGGCTTTAAATGTTTAAACTTATTCTTGCCGACTACGGATTTCGCTCAAAAATTAAGACCTTGCGTTCCCTGGGCCGTAAAGGTGAGTACTTTCATTCTCGAAGACTTCATTGATATGGGTAGGTTTGCACTTTCTCAATAATAATTCTCGCGCGTCGCTTTTTTACACAGATGTTTTTTTTCAATCCTTATTCCTCTCCAGAATTTGGTGTCTTGCGAGCACAAAACGACACCAAAAAGCAACACTCGTTAAGGAGGTATTGGCCCATAAAACAAAGCCAGAAAATCGCAGCTTCAAACCACTTGGACACTGATGCAAGTACGTACAGCAATTGTTGGGTTCAGAAGTTTGGCAGACAAGCGTGTGGGTGCCGAAATTGGCATTCCGGTTCGCATCAGCGTCTGGGTCAGCTCCTTTTTGCATTACACGTTCCTTCGAAATTCCCTAACCCGATATGGAGCCGATTGCAAGGTTGAGGAGGTATAGCTTGCTACACACCGGCGAACTTTGTTTGCTTTCTGGCAATCCCAAGAATTCAGATATGAGAAAAACACGCATCTGCTTTATGACCAGCATCTGATCTGAGATTGGCCACATGTGTCGCATGCTCTAAATGTTAGTTTTTCTTCGTTTCTTTTCAAAGATAACAAATTTACTGTTATCCGGAGAGCAGAACAAGCCGGGGAACGACACCAACTCTTAAATGTTTTGTTCAGCTCAATGCGCATGTTTGCCAGATAAAATGAAAAACGACAATAAAAAAGAAAAAACAATGGCAACATGTTTTCAACCTTTCAACTTTCTGGGAGAGATTCAAAAAACTAGAATGGGTGTAATTTGTGTATAACAAGCAATGAAGATAGACACAATGATAACAGTCATGTTAGAGTGGCTCAGAAGAGCCATATGAACTTTGCGGGCAAGCACGGCGACAACGACCACTGTTTGACAAACGATTTGGGACAGGCGAATTTTGTATCGCTGTGCTTGCCCGCAAAGTTGATGCGACATCACTACATAACATTCTTGATGTTGTTTGTGATCTAATGTCGGAGCCCGGGTAATTCTTTGCTCAAGAAAAAACAAATGAGCACGAAAGTCTTAAAAAACAGCCCACAACGGACGAAACATGATATGCCGAGTCTGGAATTGGGGACCACCCAGCTGGCACACTGAAAAAAGAGCAGAACTGTTTTTTTTTCAAGGACTGGGCCTGGTAACAAAAATAAGACAGCGTTCTGCTACGTATTCACCACTGTCAATTTTATCAGCAATTTATTTTGCTAGGTCAAAAGAAGAAAGTTGATCAAGAGCTGGGCTGGATGATTTTTAACTAGATAAAATGCTACCGGAGTTTTCCACTTAAAGCTCCCCGGATAGAGACCTCGGGGCTCTAAGTGAAAAATTTTCCACTTAAAGCCCCGGGGCTCTAACCGGATTTATTTTTTCTGGACAATCGATTTTTCATCAAACAGTAAACTTGCCAAAATAGTTCAAATTAGTGTGATGAAGGACCAAAATATGGCACTCTTCTGCTGTCTTTCGGTTGTTTTACCACGTTCAGGTGAAGTTCCTCATAATCAGGCTCTAATACGGTATCAAAATGTCAAAATGATGCCCTACGTGTCCCAATGCTGAAAACACCGGCAGTTTTCCAGTTATAGCCCCCGTGGCTCTAATTGGATTTTTTTTCTTTTTGGTCGAAGGGCCTATTTTCCACCAATTTAAACCGGGGCTTTAAAGGGCTCGGGACATAACCGAAGGAAGGGTAGCAGGACATATTGTTACATACCGTTGGAAAGCATTCCGACTGCCTATGTCACGCACAAATTTTAAGCTCCTTGGAGATTCGCTATCTCTTGGTAGAGGGACTTTTCGTTCCAGAAAAAAACTGAATTTTTGCACAAATTGGAACGACCGGTGCAGAAACCCCAAATGAGTTGAAGGTCAAGTAACACGTAGATAGGATTACAACAGCTTCGGAATAACTTATCATCACAACTTCAGTCGCTCAAACCATTGCTTCACACCGTGAGGGTGCGATACGTTCCAAAAATCGGCCTTATTTTTCGAGAACACAAGTTTGTCCCTAAATTTTGAGGTCACGCTTTGCGCTGCAGATATAAGAATGCAATGGGGAATAGAGCATGGTCGAAAGTATCAGAAAATAATTTTTTTAAATTTTTTAATTCATGGTTAGCTCCGTGACAGGCCTAAAAATCCATTAAATTGCCGCTAAACTAGGTGGTTACATTCATCGCCAGAATTGTGACACATAAAGGCCACAGATTGTATCGGATTCGAAACAAAAAACTGATAGAAACGTCTGGTTTAACAACCTATCAAGGTCCGAAGACCCCAAGGTCTACAGATCTCTCGGGGCAGCCATACTAACCTGAATATGATATTCAGCTATAAATGCTTATTGTTAACAGCTGTTGTAAATGTGACACCACTAAACAATGTATCTCGAGAGTAGCTTTCGAACGATATATGAGAAGCCCCAATAAATTTTTACGCTTAAGGGCAGATGCCAAAAATTGCCTTTTTTTGACGATTCTGGAATGAACCGTCACGTCACCGTGTGCGATTTCGGAATTTTGACCGTTTCTTGTTCATAGTAAGACATACATAGTATGGGCATGTTATATATCGTTCGATAGCTACATTGAAGTTACATCGTTTGATGCTATAATGTGCAATAATTCTTGACAGTAACGACTTATAGCCAAATATCGTATTCAGTCTGGCATGGCTGCAGCAGCCGGACCATGAAGTTTGAAGTCTTGAAACTCGTATAGATTGTTGGACTGTCTGTTTATCTGACTTTCTCGTTTCCAATGCAATGCAATACTTGGCCTATTTGCATCATATTTCCGTCAATGAATACAACTATGCAGTTTAGGGGCAACTTTTAGGTCTATTTCGGCCTGTAACGCCGCTACCTAAGTGTTTCCAAATTTAAAAAAACCTTATTTTCGGGTACTTTCGAACATGCTCTATTTTTTATTGCATTTTCATTTTTGCAACACAAAGCGCGGCCTCAAACTTTAGAGACAAACTTGTGTTTTCGAAAAATGAGGCCGATTTTTGGAACGTTTCGCACCCTCACCGAGTGAAACAATGCATTTTGCGACTGAAGTTGTCATGATAAGTTATCCAGAAGCTGTTGTAATCCTATCCACGTGTTACTTCACTTTCAACTCATTTCTGGTTTCTGCACCGGTCGTTTCAAGTTGTGAAAAAAATCACTTTTTTCTGGAACGAAAAGTCGCTCTACCAAGAGATAGCGAATCTATAAGGAGCTTAACATTTGTGCGTGACATATGCTGTCACAGTCAGGGTTGGGTTAAAAAAAAGTAAAAATTTTTTTGTAAAAAAAAATTTTTTTTTAAAAAAAAGTTCGCCACTTTTTCGGTTTTTAAAAATTAGAAAAGTAAGTTCACTTTTTTTATTATTTCACAACTTTTTTTATTATTTTCCCCCTTTTTGTGGTGAAAATGCATGTTTCTGCTTGTTTTTTTCTCAAAAAAATCGCCTGCGGCGCTTGTATTTCGCATCGGTACAATGTCATTACAACGTTAGACAGTCCGTGGCTCTGCTAAACAACCTAAGCAGCCGTCATTATGTGCGCATTCAGTTATTCCAGGAAGTCAAATCTGCTTGAAGTCCAAAATTATCGTTCCAACACCGCGGGTTATGCAGCAGTTTTCATGTAACTTTGCTTAAAAATGTGCCAATCATTTACCTTTCCCGTGACGTCACTTTCCCTTCACTTTTTATACTACAATCTACAGATGTTGGTACATATGGTGGACAGGCTATCCCCAACGCGAATTGTCACGTTATTTGGCTCATTGTAAAAAATATAACCTCGCTACTGCCCGTTTGTGAACACAACTGGTCGGTGTCAACTATTCCTATATTCTCAAGTGCAATCAAATATACTTACAAAAATTTTCGACAATTTTTCACGTTGAAAACCGAAATTTTTGTGGTCCGGAATAAAAAAAAGTAAATCTTAAAAAAAAATTTTTAAAAATTCAAAAAAGTTAAAAAAAAGTTCGATAATAAAAAAATTTTTTAATCCAACCCTGGTCACAGTGCTTTCCAACGATGTATAATACTGTGCTCTGCTGCCCTTCCTTCGGTTGTGTCCCGAGCCCTTAAAGTGGAAAACTCCGGTACCCATGAATTCATGCAAAATTGATGTTTGGATTTCCTACTGGCTGTCAGGGCAGACTAAACCGGACTATTTCTTTCATCGCATCGTAAATAATTTAATAATATTAATCGGCATGAGGGTACCAGCTACAGTGCAGTGGCGGATCCAGCTTTCGGCCAAGGGGGCCAAATCCAAAAAGTCGTTTTATACAGTGCATGCTTGATTTTTCAAAAATCGTTTTATCCAGTGCTTGTTTATAATTGGGCGATTCAAACCAAAATACGGTACAAAATTATGAGCACTTCATGGGCCACTTTGACCAAAGGGCTGTGGCCCCCCTGGATCCGCTAGAGCTACAGTGTATGTACTGTATGTATTTGCCGGCTTGAAATGCTTTCCTCTTCCAAAATATCACAGCAGTGTCACAACAAAAATCCAAAATGTCACAACAAAAAAGTTGGCGCAGGGAAACCAGAAAAATGGTGTATTGACAGACAAACACAAAAGAACAAAATACGAACAGAATGGTTCACGAGTGTCTAGTGGGGGCTATCTAGCGGCAAAAGCCATTTTGGTTCAGACTTCAGTGCCTTGGGTCCAACACAGTAAAATAGGCGTTGGAAAAACTTGGGGACCCAAGAACATTATGTAGTGGTTCCTAACGGACGCTTTTCCATTAGCAAACCAGGGTATGGGACGGTGATATGAACTTTTTCCCGAAACTGCAGAAATACTTGGATTCACGTGCGAATTTTCAGTTTTTCACCCACAGCAGAAACGCATGAAAAATGCATGCGTCGGTACTAAAGGAATCGAAATAACAATAACCGTGCGTAAACCAAAAAAAAAAGTTTGCAGACTTCACGCCCCGCCCCGTACCATGTGACAACAAGGGGGGCCCACTGGCACGTTGGGTAACAACAATTCCACAAAACAATGCTGGAGTAGCCCACTATGTGTATACAACAACATAATTATACTGTACATACATACTTTTGTTGTGAAAATGATTGGCAAAAACAGCGCTTTGCACGTATACGTATGAGGCTGAAAATTAGCGGCAGGTGCAGAAAACAACATTTCTGGGCGGCGTTGCACTTCGGAAAGTAAGCGGAATATTCGGAAGTTGATGTTCGAGATACACCTCCAATACTATATTATGTTGACGAGTTGTTCAGTGACAGTAGGTTTAGGCCCGATCACGTGGAAGAACCAGTTTTAGAACGTCAAAGAAAAGATTCAAGTTGAGAATTTCGTATGCCTCAAAGCAACACAAACCGCCTAACAAGCACCAAATGCAGTAAAATGTAGAAAATATTGCAATATTTTTAACTGCTGAACCTTATCTTTTCAGTGAAATGCTTGCAAGAAAACTAATTTATTTTTGGAGCCAATGTTGCAGCAGTATGGTTATGATGCGGGTTTGCCCGCTGTGGTTCTCTACATTGAATATTGGCGTGGTGGTCGGGGTATGGTCGGTGGTTCAGTACACTTTGTCGGATTAGCACCTTGCCACAGGCACTAAGACTCGTTTGGGGCAGCTTTTAGAAGACAACACTGAAAATGACAATTTCTTGGGGGGGGGTGCAAGCAAGCTCAACGTTACTGTTAGCGCAAAATGCCTATGCATATACTTACGAGGGGCACCCGCGAAAGGCATAAGCATATTGAAATACTATTATGTTGTGTTGCTTACAACTTGCGTTTCACTGCACATGTTATGCCCAAGCGGACCGTTGGGCCACAAAGCGTTTGTGACATTGCAATAACTGAATTGCAATAATGCATGCACACGCGCAATTGTTGTGTCCAAATATTGTTCGGTGCCACTCACTGACCGACAGCAGTGATGTCGTTGGGTAGGGGTTACCCCTCGTGTGGGGCATGGGAAATTTTTCATTTTCGGATCAGGAAACCACTGAGAAGTGACTTTGTGATCTCGACAAGCAACAAAATTGACAATTGTTCGCTTGAAAATGTCCAAAATCGCTTGATATTGGGCAAGAAAACACCGTTTCTAACATTTTAGGCCTTGGCACTTTCAGAACATTTTGGGGTCACTTTTAAGAAACCCCCTCGGGTATGGGAAAGTTTTGCATTTTTGGAGAAACCTCCCCTGGTATGGGAAATTTTTGACGATTTTGGGGTATACTTGGGATTTTGGGGACACTTGCCCATATTTGGGCTGGGTATGGGAAATTTTCGATTTCTCAACGACACCACTGAACCGATAGTGCGCGTCAATGCGAAATATTGCCTAGAGGGACAATAGGGGGAACTCATACACAGTGATGTTCGTAACAACGCAACTGAGAGCCTTTGTGGTGCAAACCACAATTGCACAAATCTAACTTTGCCGCATTATACACAATATTTTCGCAAACTCAGTTTCTATAGAGTTGCAATATTGCATGTTAAAGGACCGGTACACAAACAAGAGCACAAGGTATTTGCGGTGAATTTTAACAGCAAAAAAAGAACCATAAAAATATAAACTTGATTCCAACCAACACGATGCAACAATCTTAAAAAATACATAGGTATATATATATACATACAAGTGCACCGAAGTTTAGAGGAATAAAAGGACAAATCATAAAAATCAAATAATAAGAATACAACGATGCGTACACGTTACTATGACATCAAAGAATTTGGCCGATAATGGGGGCAATTTTCTTCGTGAAACGCGCGGGATTTTATTTCGCTGCACGCACGTTTTGGTAAATTTTAGTTTCTTGCCAAGAAAAACGTACTGGTTTGTTTATTATCAGTGGAGCGGAATTGTGGAGTAATAATGCGGTTGTAGAAAGGAAACTGAAAAAACAGGCGACCCATTAAAGCAAGAGATTACCTGAGATTACCCATTCCCCACACTCACACAGGGACAAATGAGAAAGATATCATAAAATTAAAAACATCTTAGTGGTTCGATGTTTACGCACAGGATCAACTAGATAGGGAACATTATGGGTAATGGAAATTTTTAAAAACATTCTCAAAAAAAAAAAAAAACACATATCCAGCATCACAATAAAGTAATAATGTACCTTGTTACGTAATACCAATTATTGTGCGATCAGCACGCAAATCGTGAACCGCGAAGTTGTTGACGAGCAAAAACCGACGCAAAAAAACTTCCCGGGCGCCAAGCTGTCTGCGCGGAGATAATTTGCCCGGAAAGCGAACAATTAAATATCACACGATCAAATAAATTGTACATCACACGGGATTTGTTAGCAATGATGGTATACATAC
>JASAMV010000389.1:0-10533 GCA_030248065.1 Rhynchonema sp. JSB1_4
GGCATGTGGCACAAAGGATCCGCGTGACGTGCTGATTACGTCGTACACAGTGTACATGACGGAAAAGCCGTTGTTGCGGCAGTGTGTGCCTGACGAAGTGCCGGTGGCTAATGAAGATGAAATGCGAAAAGTGTACCTGCTGAAATACAATGTCACCCGCACGATTGTTGATGTGGCTCTGTACAAGAAAGTGGGTCCGGTCCAAGACAAACGACATTTGGCCCACAACACGTTATTCCAGGGTTGAAAAAAAAATTTTTTTATTAACGAGCTTTTTTTTTAAAAAAAATTTTTTTTTTGACGAAAATTTTTTTTATTAGAAAAAGTGTTGCAAACGACGTTTCAGGACAAATGAAATCGATCCAACATATTTTTTTAAAAATTGAAAAATTTTCGCCTGAGACCCAACTTGTGCGGTGACACCCGGTAGTATTGTGCAGATTCTATGGTCTTCTACCAGTCTGAGGTTGATGTTGACTAACGATGTTACTCTAATGTATTGTAGCATGCCGTACAACGTATTTTAATGCATCTAATGCCGTATATCTGACATACGACCATCAAAATATCGATTACAGCCCAAATCTTGCGTGTCAGATCGACTTTGCGCGCCCGGTTTTGCACCAGACCTATGTATATACATGTGTAGTAGCATGCAGTAGTACATTATCGGTGCCACATCACTATAAAAGACCAGCCCCGCGCATCCCTGTACGGATTTGGGGACAATACAGGCGCCGCAGGCGCGATTTTGGAAAAATTGTCCCGTCCACAGGAAAAAAGTGCCAATTTTTGGCCTCGAAAAAGGCCATTTTCGGACATTTCAGCCCTTTTTGGGCAACTTTTTTTATTAAAAAAAGCAAAATCTGAGTTTCAAAAAAAAAATTTTTTTTTTTAAATTTTTTTTAATTAACCGCTTTTTTTTTGAAACAACCCTGCGTTATTCCAGCAACATAGACATATGATGCTGATGGAGGACTGCCAATACGACATTCAGCGAGACAAGAAAAAATGGATGAAAGACTTCCGTTCAAAGAAGGCCGGTTACACTGAAAAGGAACGAATGATGCAGTTCGGAAAGATATGGCTGGAACTGCAACGATTGGACCAAGGTGCACACATGAACATCGAGGTGCAAGAGTTCAATTTGGGCCCCAGCTACCCGCCGAAAATGCCGAGTAAGCCGCCACAGTTGCCATGGGATGAACAGCGTGTGATCGGTTCATCGGCACGTTTGATGGCGCATGTGGCCACGGAAGCGATCAAGAAAAACCAGAATAATCCGCAAGTGACCGTGGGTGCACGTGACGTGCTCCTGTTGGCCGAGACGATGGTCAACAAAGCTGACGGTGGTGAACTGATCTTCACACCACCTAGTGATGAGAAAGTGTCCGCCAAACGTGAACAACGCGTCTATGATAGTCACGCTGCCATGGCGGCTAAGGAGTCACAATGTGGATTCAAGAAATTCAAAGAAGAGAAAATGTTGTGGGAGGATTCTGGTGTGCAGAAAACCGATGTAAAGGAATGGTGCAAGTTGGCCGTACAGTGATCGACCGCGTCGAGAAGTCGGCCGAACAGCAAAAAGGCGAAGTGATACTGTACGAGGTGTACCAAGTGTTCCTGATGGCGACCACGATTTCGACCAACAAGACTTGTAAAGGTGGTGATGAAGTTATGCGACTGATGGACATTTTGTGCACATTGATGGTGAATTTGCGTCATGGCCTCAAACCGTCGCCATTGACCACACCAAGCGCACCGCCGGCTACTCCATCGTTGTTTGGTCCGAAGACAACAACGCAGATCAAGCCAGATGCGAATTTCATGCTGGCATGGCACCAACAAGAGGCCGATACCAAGCCGAAAACAGTCACTACGTCATAAAAGCCAGTGGTTGACATGATTATGAGCGTGCCGGAAAACGTGCGTTCATTTGCGATGTAAATGTTGACACAGAGCGCTGGCTATCATTATGGCGAAGTCAAGAAACAAGGCCGAGACTAAGTCGATATTGCGAGTGAAACAGTCACGAATTACTCGCAGCGATTGGGTTGTGTGCCCGATCGCATGATTGAAACATTGCAATGGATCAAAGGCGGATTGCAAAATTTGAAATTGGAAAAACCATCGACGCAAGGCAGGAGTTCGAGATCGTCAGCTCGATCGCGATCGAGTGGCAGGACCCGAACCAAGCCACGTGACACCGTTGTTGAACCGAGTTCTGGCGATGTTCCATTGGCTGCATCTGGAGCTGATGCTGCGGATGGTAGCTCGCAGCGGGACAGGAGTGGCACCAGGTCACGTCGCCAGTCTCATGAGCAGTTTCTGCGGTCAAACACACAGGTGTTAATGTTTGACCCGGATCGGCCGGATGAGAAACGTTTGTCGCTGAAGGAGCTGAAAAATCGCGGAGCGTCATTCCTGGTTCGCGTCATGGCGAAGCATGAACTGTTCAAGGTTCGAAACATCTGGAAAACACAGAAGAACGACAATGGAGAAGAATACCATCAGTTCTTCTACCATTTGTGTCTGAAGAAAGACGGAAAGTCGAAAAATCGTGCCAGCAAGTGGCGCGATATGACTCATGAGCAGATGTTGGACGTGAACTGTTGGCCGTTGGTCAATGAACAATTTGATACGGTTGTTGCGTGTCGCGAAGCGCCGATCTTCGCGCTGATTATGATGAATTGCGTGAAAATGGACCGACGATGCCATGCAGACATGTACTGGGATGAAGATCAAGCGATGGATGTCTGCCAAAATAAGAAATGTTGTGACCCAACGGAGACAGCAATGCCGGGACGGTCGGAGTTGGAGACTCCCGAAGGACCGACTGGCACGATGGAGCATGAAATCAACATCAAAACTGGATTCCCGAAACGGAATTCCAACTGGGGCAATTGTTGGTGGTCGACCTATTTCGATCAGTGGGTCGTGACGGTCGACGACAGGACCAAATATGCCCATATCGCTCTGTCGTTGTGGCTGGACACCGTGAACATTCTGCATCAGGAGAACTACAGACTGACAAAGAATGTCGTCAGTAAACCACGTACCAACTGGAGCGAGATCGAAACGTTGATTGAACACACTATGATGGTTCACAATCGCCCGCCGACGACCTTGGCGATGATTGGCAAGGAGCCATGGGTGCCGCCGTTTGGAGAAGCAGAAAAGTTGAACGAACATAATCTGCAAAGTGCGGACATGCCGTGTACGTTGCCCATGAAGTACAAAAGCATGGCGCATCTGATGTGTGTATGCACAATCACACGGTGGAGGAATGTCCGTGGGCGAAAATCTACAAGCGATTGTGGTACATCGATAAAGTGACGGGTCGTGGCGCGGTGGGCGCGGAGCACAAGCCAGTGTACTTCTCGTCGACGTTCGTGTCGTACCTGTGGTGGAATCCGAAGACTGAGGATTTCCAAGTGCTGCCGCCGATGGAGCCCTGGCCAGCGAACGACCCTGGAAAGTTCAACGAAACCACGTACCGTGTTACGGGTGCCTGGTTGTCAGACTGTGCTGAAATTGTGAAGTTGATGCCGCATGAAGAACAAAAGACTGGAGTGAAATCGATGTTCGACGGCAACTATTTCGAGAACTGCGACTTGAATCACTTGGATTTCGCAGAGTACTGGAACAAGCTACCAAAGTCGCAGCAGCCGGGTCATTTGCCTCATGGAGGGGGGGGTGGCTCGGGCGGCTCATTGGACGTGCGACCGCCGCCGGCAAAGAAGTCGCGCAGTTCGTTGTCGCAGGTGCGTCCAGGTGGTCAAGGAGGTGCTCGTCAGCGATCGTTGTCGGCTTTAATTCGTCGTGCTGCACAGGCTGTGGATCAGTCCAGAGAATATCAGGCTGCAAGGAAGCGCAAGAGTCGTCGAAGCCGCAGCCGCAGTCGTAGTCGCAGTCGACATGGACAGGCGAGCGCAAGTCGCAGCCGTCGTGAGCGCGAACGTGAACGCGCACGGGAATTGAGTGAAGAACGCAAGAAGAAGAAAGCGGCTAAGAAGGCCAAAAAGGAAAAGAAAAGGACCGACAAGAAATCGACAACGCCGAAAGTGGCTGGACCGAGTGCGAGTGCGAGTGCGACTGGTTCGGGTGGCTTGATGATACCGCCGCCACCGATACCGCCAGTGTTGTCGCACAAGGAACGATTGTTCAACGACTGCTACGCGGAGGCGCGTGCCAAATACCCGCGTTCGAGTGATGCCCAGCTTCAGAGGCTGGCTCAGTCCTTGTACGAGCAACGACGTGTTCAGGAACTGGGTTACCGCATAAAGCAGACGTATGCCGTGCCTGTGCAGTCACAAGCTGATGCATCGGCTTCGACGCGCGCTACGTCAGTGTCGAGTACTGCCACCACGGCATCGAGTCGATCGACCGTGAAAGGTGACAATGAAAAGAAGAAGAAACATCGCAAGTCTCGCTCACCGAGTTCAGGTTCGCCTTGCTCGTCAGGTTCGAGCGGAGACAGTGACAGCAGTGAGTCGAGTGGCTCAAGCTCGAGCTCAAGTGAATCTGAAGACGAGGACAAAGAAGGCGATTCCGGCAAGACGGCCGCGGCAGCGGTTGAGCCGATGATGCAGGAGTGATGGTGCGGCAAGAGAGACGGAAAATCCTACTGTGCATAAGGTAGTAGGTGGGGTGCATAATGTCCTTATATTTGTTATGGATTTTCGATTTGGATTTGTTCGATTCGATTTGTTGCTCAGCGATACTAACCTGATTGGTTATGTTGTGTACAGCGTTGTGAAGTAAGAAGAATTGTTATGTTGTTACTGCCCAGCGTGTAAAGAAGAAGGAGCGATTTGAAAGTCTTCGTTATTTGATAACGTCGCAAAATGGAGCGAAACTCAGGGAATATTCAGTCGCTGCTTTCAAGTGGAGTTGGTTGATCCGTGTCCGGTAATATGATTGTCGGCCTGGTGCGCTGAGTCATATTTGCTGCTCCGTCAGAGTGATCGACCTTGTGGCGACGGCCTGTATTCCCCCAGCATGGTTCATCAGTATTGCAAAAAGGAGTCATACTAAAGTAATATTGGCTCAGCATACTGATGACGGGTGTTCAAGTTGCTCAATGGATCGTGTTGGACTGGTCGTGTTTGGCACCTCGTCTATTCAATCTACTGCGTGGAATGGTGCCGTCGGGGTCTAATTGAAGCAGCTAGCAAGAGGGACTAATCGGACCCTGGCTAGTAACTATCCTGCTGGCAGGACGGTTGGCGGGACTGTCACTGAGTACGGTGCTTGGCAATGCAAGTATCGGGTGGGGAGCCTTCGGGCGAAAAGTGACAGGACGCTTGCGCTGGCGTTGGTATGCAGAAAAGTCTTACCATCGAACTCCTATTCGTCACAACGCTCAGCTTGCTGAATCAACTCTGGTCGCAATCAGCCAGTTAGACCTCGGCATGGACAGCGAACGACAACTTCTACGTCAATCAAATGCTCAATGCTACAGCTCAATCGAAACGGAACCGGAACCTCTGCACAGTGTGGTTCCGGTACCAGAACCAACCCAAACCTGGTCCGAAGATTGTGTCGACTAGACCAACAATCGCTGAAAGTTTGGATCGAATCGACCAAAATTATCGGCGTACGAACTAGTTCCAGTTCTCGCGAACATGAAGCTGCGCAAATGGTGGCTCCGGTGCCGGAATCAATCCAAACCCGGTCCGAAGATTGCTGTGGTCAACTAGACCAACAATAGCTGCAATTTTAGTTGGAATTGACCAATCCTATCGGCCAAGGAATCAGTTCCAATTCCCGGGAACAGAAACCCCGAAATCAAGCGTTTCCAGTTCCGGTACCGATCTATCTGGAAAATGAAAAATCGAATTCTTTCGGGTCCAATAACCCAACATTGTGACTTTCCGCGAAATTTGAAACTTTTGTTCATTTTTGCAGCAACTTCAACTTACCATTTGGACCCCGGAACCGGAACTTTTGGCCGTTTTTCACTTCTTGAAGTTGCAGCAATCGTGTCAGCACCCCAAAAATCTAATAAGCGCTCATTTTGAGAAAAAAATTTGGCCGTCTTGACCCCAAAAAATGGCATTTTTCAGAAAAATGCAGCCGTGACCTTGCACATGTCTGAATCAGGGTTGGAGTAAAAAAAATTTTATTGTCGAACTTTTTTTAACATTTTTGAATTTAAAAAAAAATTTTTTTAAGATTTACTTTTCTTATTCCGGACCACAAAAATTTCGGTTCTCAACGGGAAAAATTGTCGAAAATTTTTGTTAGTATATTTGATTGCACTTGAGAATATAGGAATAGTTGACACCGACCAGTTGTGTTCACAAACGGGCAGTAGCGAGGTTATATTTTTTTACAATGAGCCAGATAACGTGACAATTCGCGTTGGGGATAGCCTGTCCACCATATGTACCAACATCTGTAGATTGTGGTATAAAAAGTGAAGGGAAAGTGAAGTCACGGGAAAGGTAAATGATTGGCACATTTTTTAAGCAAAGTTACATGAAAACAGCTGCATAACCCGCGGTGTTGGAACGATAATTTTGGACTTCAAGCAGATTTGACTTCCTGGAATAACTGAATGCGCACATAATGACGGCTGTTTAGGTTGTTTAGTAGAGCCACGGACTGTCTAACGTTGTAATGACATTGTACCGATGCGAAATACAAGCGCCGCAGGTGATTTTTTGAGAAAAAACAAGCTGAAACATGCATAAAAACATGCATTTTCTCCACAAAAAGGGGGAAAATAATAAAAAAAGGTGTGAAATAATAAAAAAAAGTGAACTTACTTTTCTAATTTTTAAAAACCGAAAAAGTGGCGAACTTTTTTTAAAAAGAAAAATTTTTTTTTACAAAAAAGTTTTTACTTTTTTTAACCCAACCCTGGTCTGAATAAAACCAACCCCACAATTCCTACCTTGGGCCGGACTAGAAAAGTCTTCCAATTTTTTTAGGTAGCACTAAGTAAACTAGGATCAAAGTGCCAAGGCAGTGCCGTACTTTGAGATGGCCCTCAAGTTTCGATGCTATAATGGGTGAAAACAAGCATTTACCGCTTTCTTTGATGCTACAAATGGGCAAAACAATCGGGCGGACGTCCAGCAGTGCTGTCAAAGTACTGGGCGCCCCGGCGCGGCGGTCTAACCAACACATACCTGGAACCATTGCAGAAACCATCTTATGAAACTGACTGTTCGCTTAATGTGTCCGTTGCTTAATTAAACTCAGCTTCGTTTCGTACGGACTCAAACAGAACGGTTTCGTTTCATATGGACTCAATGTGTTCTATTTCGACTCAGTTACGTTTAGTTTTGACCCTGGCTCAGTTTCAAAAAAACTGAATCTGGTGTCCAAAGGAAAATTTCGAGTTTGTTGGACTGGGTTTGTTTTCTTTGGGCTCAAGTTCAACCTCAGTATGGACTCATGCGCAGTTTTATCCCTCTGTCCAATTTTGGCAGACTCAGGTTCGTTTGTTTCTGAAATGAGTTTCACTCTGTTTAAACACAGGCAAACTCAATTTCGACTCGTTCAAGCTAGATGTTGTTTCGCCTTCGACGCAAACGCAATTTTATTTCCACCAGACTCAGCTCAGCCTCGATAGGGTCACACCTAGTTTTATTTGGACTGAGAGACCACTTGGCTTCCCTTGGACTCAGATTTTTTCAGTTTCATAAAGTGGTTTCTGCAATGGTTTCAGGTATGTGTTGGCTAGCCCGCCGCGCCTGGGCGCCCAGTACAGGGTGTCTCAAAAGTACGTCTCACTTTTTCTTTTACGTCATAACTAATGTTATAGTGGACGGATTTTGTTCCTTTTACGGCGCTATCGAATCACATGGCGATTCTGCACGTAGGAATGTACAAAATAATCCATGTCACAAATTTCCCTGACCCTTCAAGGCCACTTTATGACACCCCACACCCCCCCCCCCCCCACCCCAACCCCCACCAACCACCCCCCCCCAAACAAAAAAAAAAAAAAACAAAAAAAAAAACACCAATGCCTGAAACCATTGCGACCCTTTTTGTTCCTATGCACAGAGTGAAGAAATGAATTGAAAGGACTCGAAAACGGTCGATTTTGTCACTGTGGTTTTCTGAACATTCGTTTCTATTGGTTCGGCTTTTAAATGATGTGTGAGAAGAATGACGATTGATAGCATTGAGCTGGAAAAAGAATCAGATCAGATTTTATCGAATGCAGACAATTAGAAATGAAAATTTCCAACAAGGTTGCCAAAATTCTGGAGCGCAACGCGATCGATGACCTTGCAGATCTCTGAAATTCTCGTGCGAGCATTGGGCCATCTACCTCAAGGCGGGCACTTCTTCATTCTGGGAGACTCGAGCTGCGTACTCAGATCTGAGTCCTTCTCACCGATTCTGTTCTTGCACATGATAACACCATCAACACACGGCGCTCTGTGTCATAGCGCAAATCTCCCATTCTCCAAACCAACAAAAAAATTGAAAATTTTCTGTGAAAAACACGCATGAATAGTGGAGAAAATCACAAACAAAAACTGACAAACTTTTTCGAAATACTTTCAACCGAGCTCATGGTTTAAATTTTTAAGCCGAGTTTCACAGCAGCATGCGTGGGCGGTTGCCGCGGTGAAACATTGCATGAGGTCATTGAAGCTTACTAGCGTCATTCTGCAGGTTTCATGACCGAAACAGACGTGCTTTGTTGGTATTTTTGACGGAATGGAAATTTTTGGAATTTTTTTTGGCAACTTTTTTCCTGGGTAGTGAGTCTTCCAGTCCGCGTTTTGCGCGTTTACCTTTAGATTTCCTTGCTTGTTGAAAAAAGCGTAACTTGGCATCATAAACTGGCTTTGAAAGATCAGGGAAATTTGTGAGATGGATTATTTTGTACATTCCTAATGCAGAATCGCCGTGTGATTCGGTTGCGCCATAAAGGAACAAGATCCGTCCACTATAACATTAGTTATGACGTAAAAGAAAAAGTGAAAGGGTACTTTTGAGACACCGTGTACTTTGACAGCACTGCTGGACGTCCGTCCAGCCTTGTTTTGCCCATTTGTAGCATCAAAGAAGCAGGTAAATGCTTGTTTTCAACCATTATAGCATCGAAACTTGAGGGCCATCTCAAAGTACGACACTGCCTTGGCACTTTGATCCTAGTTTTAATTTTTCCAAGAAAATTTTTGTAACCACACACACACACACACACACACACACACACACACACACACACACACACACACACACACACACACACACACACACACACACACACACACACACACACAAGGTTACTTCAGCACATGACTTGTTGTATAATATTGGTCGCACAATGACTATGTAAGAATCCATTACAAAAATTTTCCTGAATGTGCACGTCTCGCTGCAGATCACAAGCGTTCAATTTATATTTTTTTCCAAAACATTTCTGGCGATATTACAGTGAAGCTGCGTGAACACAGTGAGCGTGATAAAAATGTTTTATCGCAGAAATGTTTTGGAAAAAATGTAAATAGAACGTTTGTTATCTGCAGCGAGACGTGCTTTACCATTCAGGAAAGTTTTTGGATGGATTCTAATATAGTCATTGTGCGCTCAATACCACAGCTGTGTGTGTTGTATTAGGGACTTTACGCTCTCTTCGTGAGTGCGTCGATGCTGGCGCGACCATTACGTTTATAACATATGGTAAGCCATATGAAAACTCGGCCCAAAATATCGGGCCGGGTAGGACCGGGCTGACTTTTTCTAAATCGGGGCATGAAGGACAGAGGTAACCCGGCCAAATTCCCACCTCTGTAACAAGCGTTTTGAATGATAATGCTGCATTTAAGACGTTTTGACGAATCCCGTATTGAATCATTTTCAAGCAGGCGAAAAATAAATGACAGGGAAAATGGGGGGTTGGGCTATTTGTCGGTTTTCGACTGCCACGCCAAGGGGCTTGATCTATATTTATTTTTTTGTGAACTAAGACCAACCGACAAATAGCTTTGTTTTCACTTCGGTATTATGTGTCAAAGTCTACTTTCGTTTCTATGATGATCAGCATGCTCCCTTGCCATGACAACCATGTCAAAGATCAGCCTACCGAACCAAATCATGTTGGAAATGCAGTCAGCCCAACTTCAAACGCTTTTTTCTCGAAAAAGTGGTTTTGGGCGTTGGTCTTATTTTTACTGATATTGGTCGCACAATGACTTTATAAGAATTGGTCAAATTTTTTTCCTGAATCGTAAAGAGGGAAAGTGACGGGGCAATGACGTTGCGATGCGTGATCGCACACAAAGCATGTAGTAAAGAGAATGTTTCAGACCTGTGGCAACGTGGTTGATCTGCTAGATTATTTTCAGCTGAAAATGTTTTGTGAGAATTACAAATAGCACAGTGGTTAAGAGTGACTAAACGTGAAAATCAGGATTGATTTTGATGAATTCTTATATAGTCATTGTGCGACCAATACCGACAAACTGTTGCGCATTACAAAAGAGTGTAAAGTCACTTACACCAACGATGGTGTAAGTTTTCAAAGTTACACCAAAGTGTGGGCAACCTTATACTCCC
>JASAMV010000390.1:0-14075 GCA_030248065.1 Rhynchonema sp. JSB1_4
AGTTACAGTTTTGATGCTTTAGTTTATGTGATTATACAGCCTTTTCCATTTTACGGTCGGTAAAGCATTGGATGCTCGTTTTTCCGTAAAACTCTCCAAATATTCACCAGATTAAAGCTTTTTATGGACATTACAACCTTTCCAAAATGTGTGCTTTCCTGATGGAAAAAATTCCTTTCTGAGCGGCATGCCCTTTCCCTTGCATTCAGTACGGCGTGTGCGCTCTTTTGCAAACAGATTGCCGGTGTTTGGTGTTTGGGAAAAGCATTTTGGTATCAAGGGTACGGATACAGTCACGCGCGCGCAACTGCCCATATTTTGGCTGCATTTTGTTTTCATAACATTGTAGTGTGAGCGTAAGTTCTTGCCGCATGTTTCCAAAAAACAACATGCGTACAGGTACATAGTATAATACCGCGCCGGCTCATGTTGTGCCACATTTTGTTGTTGTATTCATACAGTATATGTACCTGCGTGTACCAGTACCAACCGTTTGATGTTTATATTGCAGCAGCAGTCAAAACAACTTTCGTAGTCATATTCCACCTTTGTGTAGTAAGCATTTAGCGGCCCACAATCATTCACCCTGCCCCCACCGCCACCATCAGCCAATCAGCCATAATGGCTGTTGCATTCCATTGCGTGTCATGACTTGTGGACAGCTGATGTAACAAGTCATGCTATGATTTCGCACTAAATCTGCTGATTAACTGGTTGAGACCGTGACCGACACATGAATAAAGTGTTCAGCCTTTGTAATTTGCCAGTCAATGGTAGCGATTTCAGATATACGAAACCACGACCAACCAATCAGTCAATTAACAATGTCAGTATTCCGTGACCGAGCCGTGGTGCCAATGGCATTGTTGTGGTGGTTGCTGGCCATCGTTATGATCGCACTTGTGTGTCATGCAAGGGATATTATTAAGGTTGGTTGGTGGGTTGTTGTTGGCGTGATGTTTCATACATGAAAGCTCGTCTCCAGTGGTGACGTACAGTCTTCATTTAACTGGACATTTGAGCCTAAGTATCGGCCTGCCTAACTCACAGTGTAAACTGCCACTGAGGACGAGCGGTGCTACTGGTGCCAACGGACTTTGCGCTGCGCTGTAGTTTGAACCGCTGGCGTTTCTGCTGCATTGTGGTCGAACATCACAATCACGTGTCATGCAAACTGAACCATCTAATCATAATTAGATCACTGTTTGATTGACAATCTTTTGTGACGTGATGTCATTCTAATTTTGTGTTCGTTGCAATCAACCGTGCGTGGGTGTGTGCAACGTTCAAGTTCAATGCTTGTTTACTTCACCATCCTGTGCTGCGAAAGTATCGTTTTTTACAATCATACAAGTCAACCGATATTTCTTATCAGCAAAATGTGTCACAAGACACGCCGGTGCGTCCGCTTGTCAGTTGTTTTCTGCTTATTTTCATCGAACAATTGTAGTCACCAAAACGCGTACGATGTTGTGGGTGTAGGACTCATGCAGTGTAGTGGTAATGCAGTGCAGTCTACTTTGTATTATGTATGTACCAACCTCGTTTTCAACCTGGGGCTTGCTTGAATTTTAGATGCGCAATCTGGTAATTCTTCCAGTTTGGCGTCTCAATGGAGTATGAATTTTGAAAATTCCACCTGCACCGAAGTTACAAGACATTTCACACAAACTGTAATATATCTATACAACATGCAGCGAGTGTAGTGTCAGTGCGTAGCCTTGTCGGGTCGCAACCTTGATACGTTTAGTGATTGATCTAGCACCTGTCCCGATTGTATATCGTTTAGTGCACAGCATGTTGTACACGTCAACACGACTACAACTAAACGTTCATCATTTACCGAATTATAGGAGAAATTCTGTAATTTTACACCCGATGCTTCGCGTTACAAAGCTGCCGACAGCATTTGCGTACAGTTTCGTGTTGAGTATTATTGGGTGCCGAGTGACATCATGAGTCATGCTTGACAACATGGTAACGGTTGTGACACCTGACATTACATACTTTGGAGGCGATACATGTCCCCAGAGACTAGACTGTGATCATGTTAAAGTTGAGCAAACGCACCAACGAAATGTGATTGAACATGACACAACAGGGACACGTTGTAATCAGAAAAGTGTGAAATTGTTTGCCCAACTGCCGCGCATTTTGTTGGTTTGGTTGTTTTTGGTGTGTTTCCTGTCGTTGACGCATCATTTGAGCGAAACCCACAAATAAGCAGCTCACTCATTCAGAACAGGAAAGGTACAAAAAGTCTGCTATTTGTTTGCCCGCAATTCCTGCGTCTCACCCCGTTACCATGAGGGTAAAGAAACACATTTTGATCAGCATGAGATGAGGCAGGCTTGAAAAAGACATCATCAATCCTGAACGAAATGCCCCGAGAAGCGTTTATGCACCCGCGGAGTGTGAGCAAGGCCACAAATGCATGTGCACCCAATGGTAATAAATTTGTAGCTGATGAACGATATTCAGCAACACACGCGTATTGTATGAGGACGAACGCAAATATACGATAAAAGCGCCATTATTTTGTATCACTTTTTGTCGGACCTAAGGGGATCTCGGAACATCGCTACCAATTTTTGCGCACGGACTGTGAGTTGAATGTATATCATTTTATGGAGCATACCCAAGAAGAGCACTTGTGGTTCACTTTGTCATTGCCTCAATTCTCAAGGTGACTTACTGCCTTGACCATCTGTTATCAAGCAGTGCCGCGTTTGTTTATCCCAGAACGAAAAGAATTAAGCGATTTGCAAATATTGTGTAAAAAAGGAGTGGGCGCTTTGTATGACTATGTTTTTGTATACGTAAATAATGAATACCAATAATAAGTAAACTGCTGTTGGGCAAAAATTGAGAACCACCGTCGGTAATCTGGTATGCAATTGGGCATTATCGTTTCGAAGAATGTGTAGGAAACCAGAAATGCAAATGGGCTCAGGTTGTGAGATTGGCTTAGATTGTGTTAGGCGCTGAAAATTGACGGCTGAGCCCGAAATGAGTGCAAAAAAATTGATTGGTCAGGCATGGCATATACACACAACAGCAATGGCAACGCCAATTATAACCAAACCTAACCTATCGATTCCCGATTTGCAGTTGTGCAATGGTTCCTCATCCACCGATGACCAGACCCCGATGCCAGCGCCCAGCCAGTGTGACCGTTGTCTACCAACTTGGGGTCTGGTGACCCGATGCAGCGCAACCTCAAAAACTGAATGTGAACCATGTGAAGTCGGGTTTTGGACACCACCATACCCTCATTTGGAGCTGTGCACGCCGTGTGCAAAGTGTGGACCGGGATTGTACGAGGAACGAAAGTGTAATGGCACTCATGGTAGGCGGGGATGTACAATCTTTTTAGGTGAAACAGACAAATTTGTCAAGTCGCAGTCTGAGTCGGATTATGACCACGATCTTGCCTTCTTTGTTTTGATTGGTTGATGCTCCAATTAATTGTTATTCGTAAAGATCGTCGGATCAGGCTAATGGTACAGTCGTCAACTCACGTGGTCGTCAACTCAAGTAGCCCTGAGCACGAGAAACATTATACACGGGGAGTTGGAGATCTGAGTTGACGGCAGTACCACAAAGCCTCGGATCGGTCCTGTCACGTAGCGTGCGTTTTCTTGAAAGATGTACTGATATTTACTCCTGTCATTTGTTTGTCCAACGTGAATGTTGTTTGTTGGGAACAATGACGCTGCTCTAAATTTATGGCATCAGTAAATTGCGAAGATATCCTTACCTTAGGTACCGTACAAGAGTAAAAAGTGACGCGACCGAGACCATTGACCTATCCGATGCGGCCAAGTTTGACTTTCTTTTTTCAGACACCATCTGTGACAGCTGCGACACGCTGAATCCCCTCATCACAACGGGCGATTTTGCAGTGAAATGTTTGGACATTCCCTTGGAGAAACAGGGTAACAACGAGCTGTACGTGGAGGACATGAAAGTAAGGCACGACGCGGTGGTGAAACTGTGGCAGCAACGGCAACTCGATGCACATAATGGGGAGGACGAGGAACCGTACTTGACGTGGACTATTGGCGATGAAACGGGCAAAACCAAGGAAACAGGTGGGTGATGTTTCATTATGGTGGTTCGCCCGAAATTCCATTTAGTCCCGTGTTTGGTTTTCTACCGTGAAGGTTTTGCGGATCTGTTTTATTTGCTCTCGTTAAAGATGCTGTACAGCTGCAGAGCGATTGGTTGATGTTTCAACGTTTAGGTATGAGTATCTCAAGACTGCGCCGCAAACAAACTCATGTCGTTCTGGAAACTCACGCATTTTTTGGAACAGAGGAACACATTTTTCCAGAGGCATCCGGCAGTTTTTTTCGATCCCGCAATGGTTTCCTGCTGACAATGTCACTAGCGTGGGTGATGTGTGCCATTGCGTACTTGCTGTTCACGTGCCTGTGCAAACGTCGACAGCAGGATCGGGTGATTGTGCTCAGCAGAGGTGCTGATATATACCGAAATCTAACAGAACAGGACCATGTCGGTCGGTCAAGCTTTATACTATGTATGTATTATACGTCACAGGTTTTGGTGCTGTCTCACTGACGATGATCTGGTACATCTCGCACATGCAAACGATAGAGCCACTGATTGGTTTCGGTCCATCCACTTTTTTTTGAAAGAACGTATTTATTGATGATTCTGTTCGGCCAGCGTGAGAGCTTTTAAAAAAATGTTGTCTGGAGAGAATTCTGATAAAAATTGAGAACAGCAAGAAAATCTCAAGTGCAGTCCAGTTTCGCAAAAAGATCAGATGAGCGAGACAGATCACTAAATTTGCTGCTCCCCCGTTCCAATCTCCGAGATTTGCAGATATACGAGCGTGTGCCAATAGTCTGAAACGTGCGGGCAAGCTGGCTGACATTCAACCAGGGGACGGCGAACTGTGGTGGGATGAGGGCATGACGGTGCGGGAAAACCCGATGGATGGGCATGACAATTGTGATACGAAGAGCACCGATAGATTGGTGGTGTAGCTCGTCAGCGGTTATTGGGTGCAAAACCGAATTGGTTGATTACATACCATTGCTGAAACATCAGATCGATTCAGCATCCAGTAGCTACCCGTAGCTACCCTACCTTCACAATCAATAAAAGGCCTCCCGCCAAAGAAAACGGGCTTATTTGCAATAGTTATACCATTGTTTGCAATGATTATCTGGAGCTTCTTTGCGCATCGTGTACCGGCTAATGTTCACAAAATGACGAGAGATTCATGACCCAATGTACAGCCACCAGCCACTTACCGAACAAACTTTGAAAAAATCTTTTCAATTACTGTTATATTTTTAGCCTGCCCTGTCACATTTATCCTAACAGACTGTGTCTAGTCATTAACTCAAGCTCATTATACTTTGACGTGCGAATAAAGATGTGATTTTATTTTATGCATTTTGATCGGAGCATCGTTTTTAGACACTTGCGAAAAAAATTTAAGACTTGCCCCTCAAGATCAGTAGGTCACGTACAATTTGCACCTGAAACTTTCCAAGAACACAGCAAGCGAAATTTTTGGCTCAAAATTGCATGCGAACTTTGGACATGTAATTGGACCTGGTGAATTTTGAAAAAGCTGTGGATGCAAGACGAAGCAATTTTATAAATTTCTTCAAGTCAACAAACAATACAAAGAGCAATAAGCACAGATAAACCAGCAATAACACATCACCTCAAGGACACCATTATCTACACCAGCAAATAACAGTTTTTCAATCACACCAAAGAAAGCGCACTGCGCGAAAGTGATTAAAGCAACAAAGGTTTGTAAGTGCAAAGAAACACAAATCAAATGCTAAGCCTAACCAACTTGTATGACCAAATATAACCGGTCTTACTACTGCCCTACTGAAATTAGACAAAAAGGCAGGCAAGAAGGACAAAACACTCGGCAAGATTGATGCACTCAACCAGAGCAAACATCCGGTAACAATGGCGGCCATATTACCAGGCCAGATAGACCAAAAGATTGGTTAATATTTGAGGGCAGGTAAATAACGAATGCATATAATTTCAGTCATGGAAAGCAAACACTAGGTTAAATATGGTTTGTACCTTGGAAGTAAATACGAGGAAGACTAGTCCCTGAATCAACAGGGTCAGCAACTCATTGATCAGTTGTAAATCACCACAGGACAAAATAACACAAAGCATAGAAAAACTAAAATACGACAACAGCAAGGCCATATACATGCACACAAAATGCAACATAAATTTGATCACACGTAGAATAAAATAAAAATTAGGCGAAACAGATTCCTATCCTATCCCTGGTCACCTCATCGCGTTGACTAGCGATACTTACCGCTGAGCATACTGCGACCCTGCACCGTTTTGGGATCCACTCGTTTCGGATTGATCACAGGCAACGGATTGCGCTGTGGCTAAAAATACGAAGAACGTGCGGTGCAAATAGCGAAAATACCAAGCGAAAACAAGAACGAAGAATATTACTTGGCGTTTCTTCACGATTTTCACCGTTTCATCAACGGACTTGCGTGGGGCAGTCAACTCCGTGTCCATATTGGTCGGTACTGATGTCGCAGGCATTGCAGATGTTTCGTGTTCTGATTCGTCGGACAGTTCGCCTTCACTCAAGACGTCGACCTGAACAATAACACCAAACTGAACAACAACGAAATCAGAAAAACCCGTATAAACCAAGGTAAGATCAAAACAGAAGGGAAAATAGCGCTCCAAAATGAATTCAAGCTTTCTGTTCCGAGGATCATGAAAATAAAAGTGCCCAAAAGTTCGACAGTTATTGATGTTTCAATTTCAGCTTGTTTGAAACTTGACTTTATTATTGAAGAAAACTGTAAATTATGCATTCAACCAACAAGTGTTACATCAGGCGTTAGTCTTGATTAGATTCTCAATCATTTACGCTCAATTTCATTCAACACTAATTCACAGCACAACAATAACCTGTTCGGGCAGTTCCTCCATCTGTGGATGTTCAGGGACGGCCAGTCGATTATCAGTGTCCATCACAGACACAACATCCAAACCAGCGGCCATGCGACGTTTCTTGGGCGACCTCTCTTCTTCCGTCAATCTGTCGGCAAGCGAATGTCGTTTTTTGAATGGTATACTGTTGGGCCTGTTGACATTTTGTGGCACACTTGGCGTTGATAATGAAGTTGAGGAGGTCAGTAGAGGACTCGCGTTGAACGTGGTTGATGATGATGATGAGCGGTTGTTCTTGCTGATTGACGAATGTTTTTGAGTGAGAACCTCGACGCGTTTGGTGAGCTCTGTGAGTGAAAAACGGACTTAGGCCGTCTTCACAATGACCCGTTTTCCCGGTTTGCTTCATTGGTGTCTTCACAATGAAGTCCGGTTTCCCGGTTTCCCGTTTTTCCGTTTTCCCGGTTCATAAAATGTGTCTTCACAATGACACGTTTTCCCGTTTTTTTGCACAATGCGCAAAAACCTTTGGTGAGTTCAACTCGGTCAACGTTTACAGTAATTCTCATGTCAGTCTGTTTTTTCAGTCTGTCGATTTCTATAACACTGCAGCATAGGAAAACAAAAAGAGACTGACATCGACGGACTGACATGAGCACGATCCTATCTTCAACACTGTATGGCATTGCTAAAGAAAATTTACATGTAAAATGCACAGAACTTGTTGTAAATATTTTGTTTAGGGCTCCACCAGATAGACCCGAAACCCGAAATCCGAAACATAATTTTTTTCTATGTCCAAGTTTCGGGTTTCGGGTTTTGAAAAAAAGCCCGAAACCCGAAACACGAAGCCTGATTTTCGAAAATGTTTCGACTGACCGTATACATTGTTCACGTCAGCTACAAGTATCAAGACCGAAACATTTTCGATTAATATGCTTTGTGTTTCGGGTTTCGGGTTTTTTTCAAAACCCGAAACCCGAAACATTGACATAGAAAAAATTTATGTTTCGGATTTCGGGTTTCGGGTCTATCTGGTGGAGCCCTAACACACACGCACACACACACAACTTGCCTGCCTGTTTGAGCAAGCACGCACGTGTTTAGTATAGTATTTCCTTGTTATATTGGTCCATACAGTGCAGACGTTTACAGTGCAGACGTTTATATAGACCGTTTAGTAGGGTTGTCTGCATCGGCCGCTTGGCTTATGGTTTGTGCTTGGACCTTTGACGCAAAACGTGCCGGGTTCGACCCCTTGTGGATTGAAAAGTTTTGATTTTTTTAAAGTTTCGTGTCTGAAAATGATGATGACAATCATAAAATGCCGCCGAAGCTGGACCTCCGTTCGTATTTTCCATATCTCACTTATATTTAGGCTTTGGCTTAGGCAGCCAGTCACAAAATTTGATTGTTTGTCAGTATACATTTGCTAAAAAGTGAACAAATGGTAAAGACACACAAGTAAGCTTACACTGTGCTTGTTTGTCTGAAATGAATGCAAATATACATAATGAATATACTTGCTGTTACTGCAATTGGACATGTCCCAGCATCTAATGCACGCGTCAAATGCACCAAAACCGGATCAAAATTAGAACCGGTTCTAATTGGGTTTTTCCGTTTTCCCGGTGCAAAATAATTAGGCCAAACCGGGAAAACGGGAAAACGGATCATTGTGAAGACACCAACCGTGAAAACGGGAAACCGGGAAAACGGATCATTGTGAAGACACAAACCGTGAAACCGGGAAAACGGGTCATTGTGAAGACGGCCTTAATGTGTGCAATCAACAATCGGGCTTGACTCGAGAAGTTTTGTCATTCAGATTTGGCAGGGCCAGACCGGAGATTTACAGAGTGTGAGAATACTATAGTTATCGTATTGTCGCACGCACGTTACGATATAATCGCATTGTTTTAACCACCACACCATACTTGGTCGATGCTCCAAGTACACGTCCAAAATGGCGACCCGACCTCTGGAGCTCTCCCCGATCTCTCTAATATACATACATACGTGTGTGGTAAAAGATCCGGCCGGGCCAAAATGTTAATTTTCAAGAAAAAAATGAAAAACATAATAAAGGAAAACAATGAGCTTTGGCAAAAAATTAAAAGGGACAAAATCAAGCGAAAAACTTCCCTGAACCACAAAACTGACCAGAAATTTTTTTCAAGACGTATCAGTCACGGTTTTTGTAGTAAATTTTTTGTCAGTGACGAATTGAGTCCAATTTTTATTCGTCACGGGGTAACTTAATAAGTCATTTCCCAAAAAGCTGCTGTTTTATTTTTGGAAATTTATTTACAGTTTATCATTTTGAAGCAAATGAAACCTCATTTCACTAATTATTGCGCTAAGATCAGAAAAACAATTGGCTCTACAATACGTTGTACTTCTCAGTGGATAAGTTGGCTAACCGTGATAAGGTCAAAAATGTTATTACGGCTGATCAGTGTAGTGGTGGCAGGCCCATGTGTGGGAGGTAAGTGTAATGCGGGGTTGGGACCGGAGCAGTGCTGTGGCTACTTTTGCGGGGCGGGTAGGGTACATAGGTGGAAAAAATCGGGGCGGGTAGGGGGTAGTGTACCTGGGATTTTGGGGGGGGGGGAAATCCGGTTTGGGGGGGGGGGGGGGGGAAGATTTTTCGGGGCGGGTAGGGTACAACACAAGTTTTTTCGGGTGCCTGTTTTTATGTACTAAAAAGTGCATATATCGCGCGCAGCGCGAGATTTTTTGCACTTTTTAGGGTTTTCGGTCGAAATTTGGGCATTTTTGACCGAAAAATGGGTATTTTGGGGGTAAAAATCGGGGCGGGTAGGGTACCAGGGCGGGGCGGGTAGGGGGGTAGGGTACAAGAGCGGGGCGGGTAGGGGGTAGCGTACCAGGCCGGGGCGGGTAGGGTACCATTGGGGGGGGGACCCCCCCCCCACCAGCCACAGCACTGGACCGGAGGCGTGAGAGGTATGATTTTGGTCACTCAAAGGCAAAAAACACCGTTTTTAAGATACAATTGTGGCCAAAGAAAGAGGTAAAAATTGTGCCTTTTCCAACTTTTCGCCGAAAATCGGCTTAAAATATTCATTATCGGCAGGTTTGCGGTTTTTGGGGAAATATGGTCGAAAAACACCGATTTTTACCCTTAAAGGGTAAAAAACTGCTTGTGAGAGGTATGATTAGGAGTTGTGAAAGGAGAGGTAAGTACTCAAACCCCACGTAACCCCTTCGGGTTTTGTGGTAAGTATGGCGAGGGGGTAACCGTAACCCCCTCTGCCACTACTATGCCGCTGATTTTTTCTCGACATTGTTTAGATTGTCTTGTCTCAACAGTCAACATTGCCTTTAGATACATTCAAAACATGTCTCGCAGAACTACTACAATTTTTTCTCCACCAACTACAATTATTCGGCACGAACTACAATTTTTTCTGCACCAACTACAACTTTTCCGGCACGAAGTACAATTTTTTGGTTGCTTTTTGCTGTCGCGATTCTTGTGTTAGTTATTTGGCCGTGTAAAACCTGGTGGTGTTACGTGTTAAATATTCAAAATACTTGTAATTCAAAATACTAATGAAATTTCTTTTCAAGATAAAGGCTTTCGTGTGATACGTTCGTCTGAAGCCGAAGCCTTGGAATTAATTTCTGATATTATTGATAACACGTTTGCCCTCTTTGCAACAAACCGCTTGTTACAAGAGGGCACGATATTTCGCGAGGAGTGTGGTATTCCAATCGTTTTTCTGGGCGATTTAGACAGTCACCCCCAAGTTTAGTTGCCGTGCCCCAACCTCCAAGTTTGGTTGCCCGGCTGGATGGGCCTCGATCCTAATCTCTGCCGCTCACCTTCAAGCTCGTGCACAACGTCTGCCAATGGAGGTTCACCGTTTTCATTCAGCGGAAACAGCGAATCAATGGTTTTAACCAAGTGATTGGTCAACGAATCCATCTTTGCTGAGGAGCCCATTTGATTTCGTGATTTTACTGATCTCGATGTCGGTGGGTGGGTAGACATTGGCCGAGCAGGCGATCGAAAACGGTGAAAGTTTGACAAAACATCTCCTTTCGTTGACGTTAACCCCACTATATTTGCGTATTTTTCCGCAAAATATATTTTTGGAAAAAACCACTTTTTCCAAATATTTTTCCAGTACTTAAGGATACCCATGGTCCCATAGTGGTGGCAGGCCAATCGACCCAAGATACCCTGGGGGGGAAGGTTTCGGACTTACTCGAGATACCCCCCCCAGAGGCTACCAGTGGTGTCGTTGGGGGGGGAAGGGGGGTTACCCCCCCTAGTATCCGGTATCTTGATTTTTTCACCCAGGGGTATCCGGTATCCTGACTTTTTGTCCAGGGGTATCCTACCCTAAAATTTTTCCGAAAACCGTAAAAATCGCCCATTTTTACCTCCAAAATGCTCAAAATCGCTTGCTAGCGCAAGCATAACCCCCAAAATGACCATTTTTTGCGCTTTCAACACCGATTTTGCTCAATTTTCCTCTAAAAAATTGACCTTTTTTTGAACAACCCCCCTGGGTATCCGAGATTTTTTATTTTAGGGAGCAACCCCCCCCCTGGTATCCGAGATTTTTCATTTTGGGTATCCGGTATCCGAAAATTTTGGATTTTGGGTATCCGGTATCCTGACTTTTTGATTTCCCAACGACACCACTGGAGGCTACCCAAGATACCCCTATGGTCCGTCAAAAGGCGAAAAAAGGCCGTTTTTTTGCATGCAAGTTTACTGCAAAATTTGCCTAAAAATGGGTACTTTTTGACATTTTTGCCGAAAATTGACCTAAAATGACTATTTTTGGGTGTCTGCGCGCGGAGCGCGCGATTTTTAGGGGTTCCGAGGTCGAAAAACACCTATTTTTGCCTTTGAAGAGCATAAATCTACTTACTCGAGATACCCTTTGGGGTCGGCTCGAGATAGATACCCTTCCCCCATCCCCCCAAGGGTTGACTCGAGATAGATACCCCTTAGGGGGGAATCCCCCATCCAGCCTATTTTGAAGAAAATTTTGTCGTACCAGCCGCCGGGCGGCGACCTACCTACTGTACCCGGATGGAGCGTCAACCTACCTGCCTACTGTACCTAGGGGGGCACCCCCTGCTACACCATTGAGTGTACCTACCCCTTTTTTTCGTGCGGCGGTTAAGGTTAAAAAGGTTTGCGATTTTTACGGTTTTCGAAAAAAATTTAAGGCTAGGATACCCCTGGACAAAAAGTCAGGATTCCGGATACTCCTGGGTGAAAAAAATCAAGATACCGGATACCAGTGTAGTTCCTGGTCCGGCGGGGAAATTAGTGTACCTCCCTACTTTTTCGGAGGGGAAATTAGTGTACCTCCCTGGGGGGAAGGGGGGAAGACCCAAATTCAGGAAAAAGTCACTTTTTGAGGTAGAAAATTTGACCGATTTTTGCCCCTTTTTAGAAAAAATTCTCCATAAAAAGGGTATTTTGGCGACTTTTGACATCATTGACCTAAAAATCACAAATTTTAAGCCTAAAAATGCCCATTTTAGGCCTAAAAATGCCGATTTTAGGCAAAAATTGAGGCGGTTAGTGTACCTGGCGCGGCGGTTAGTGTACTAGTGTACCTTGGTCGCGGCGCGGCGGTTGTGTACCTTAGGGGGGACCCCCTCCCCCCCAGGAACTACACTGGTTAGTCTGTCACTATTGCTTGAAAATCAGGCGTAGGACTGCGATTAAGCTCAGGCTCAGGTCGGCTTCAGCCTGAACCGAATGAAATGAAACACACAGCGAAATCGAACAACTCTGTCTCTCATGGATAGGGATCGGTATCGGGGGGTATGCCGAAAGCCGATACTTGGGAAATGCCGATACCCGATGTTCATGAAAAAAGCCGACACCCGATACTTCGAAAATAACCCGATACCGACAGTGCCAAAATACCAACAAAACACCGCCTTTGGAGCAAAACGGAGGTTTTTGGCAAACGTCGCGCGGGATTTTTTGAGATAACCATTGAGTACTGCGCGCAACAAATTTTTTCACAAAAATCTTGCTCTGTTGTTGTGTCATGCAACGTGAAAATAGCTCTCCCACCTAGCCTTTTAAAATTATTTTATGTTCGCAAACAATGAATACCGTATTCCCTAAAATAGAGCCCCCCCAAAAAAATACAGCCCCCTAAAAGGGGTCAGTGAAAAAATGGAGCCCCCCAAAAATACAGCCCCCCAACTTGGAATTCCCCGCTTGGGGGTCGTAAAATCAAGTTCTTGTATAAGACACCTTGTGTACAACGTTTGTGGTTGAGTATATGATGACGGACGACGTAAAGCCTTTTATGGAAGATCTGCACCTAGGTAAAAACACTCAATAATGACCAGTGGCAGTAACACCCTGACAGAACTCCATTTTAGGGGTATTTTTTGGAACATTTTTTGAGATTTTGGGCAGCGAAAAAATACGGCCCCCAAAAATACAGCCCCCCTAAAAGGGGTCAGTGAAAAAATTCAACCCCCCTTGTATTTTAGGTTTTACGGTATCTGCAGGGCTGTTTTTGAGAACTGGATTTTAATCGCGAAACGTGTAATACCCAATAGCCAATACCAGTGGTGTCGTTGGGGGGGGGAGGGGGTTACCCCTCTTGCATCCGGTCTCTTGATTTTTTCACCCAGGGGTATCCGGTATCCTGACTTTTTGTCCAGGGGTATCCTAGCCTTAAATTTTTTCCGAAAACCGTAACAATCGCCCACCTTTTACCTCCTATCCAAAATGCTCAAAATCGCTTGCTGGCGCAAGCATAACCCTTAAAATGACCAGTTTTTGCGCTTCCAACACTAACAATTCCAACATTAGCGCATCAGAGTACATTTTCATCAAAATCTAGATATAAAAACTTTTGTTTCCCCCTGGGGGCTCGGCACGTCGGCAGGTCGGTACTGGGCCTGGGCAGGGCACAATACCACTTTTGACACCCAATACCAATACCGGCCCTGTACCAATACCCAATACCAATACCAAATTTGGGGACCCAATACCAATACCAATACCGGGCGAGACCCAATACCAATACCAATGTGAACTCTGAACCGCCACTCCAAACGTATGCTCCCGGAAGGACTCGAACCTCCGACCTCCCAGCCACCAGGCC